>JAVJIF010006251.1:0-143318 GCA_038442645.1 Agave tequilana | reverse complement strand
CCCCCCCCCCCCCCCCCCCCCCCCCCTCCAAGTGTACTTTCATATATGATAGTATGGTGTTTATGTATTTCGGTTCATGTGTGTGAGCCACACACACACATTATAAAAAGATAATCCCGCGTTGACACATGAATAGAATGTAAGAGGGGGTCCAAAGACTTTAAACCTTTTTAACCCGGAAACTCGACTTCTTTACGTATCAACACGAGATTAACCCTCCTATATAAAGTGTGTAGGGGCTCACACACATGAACCGAACTGAGTATTTATGTATGGGTCTTGCTTTAAGGCACTCAATTAGCAGTAATAAATGTTATCTTTTTAACTCACTTTCTATCATTCATGGGTTCTGCTCCAGGAACGAATATTGCCACTCCAAAAACTGAGAAAGGCACCACAAAAATATTTACGAGTGTGTCGTTATTTTTTCATAATTTTATCCTCAGTGAAATATACAAAATGCCTTCCTTCCTCCTCCTCCTCTTCCCCCTCCTTCTCCGGCCCCCGGTCCTCGTAGCTCCAAGGCCTACTCTTTTCAGAGCCAAATCCAAGGGTCCCAAAGCCGACTTTGATCCATTATTATCTGAGTAATGATAGCAGACTCGGGGTCTACAGACCCCAGACTATTGGAGGGAAGGAGAAAATACCATCTCTCGTCTCAATTATTTGTGGCCACGTCTCGGCGCCTGCAGACGACGGGCTCTTATTATCCTGTTAAAGAGTAAACCTAGTTCTAATCCGGCTCAAAATACATAAAATTTGGATTGATAACATGCTCAGAGAGGGAACCATTGTCTTTAGTGAGAATCCATTCATGAAAGGAACCGCCGTTCTTCGCTCAAAATGATTCTGGAGACCTCTCTTCCTCTAGAGAAATCTTGGAACTTGCAAGAAGGTTGTAGCCATTAACAGCATGCAGGTGTGAGCTGTCAACTCTTCGCATTCTTGCTTTCTTTTTGTCTCGTTCAATTCAATTATTTATGCTCTCTTCATGCCTTTTGTTCTAGCTGGTGGGGCCTTATAATATATATCTTGAGCACAACCCAGGTGTTCCTTTCATGACCTAACTTCATCAACAACATCCAAGTACCTAAAAGAGCTTGGCTTGCATCTGCTGCTGCAAATGCCAAAGCTTTGCGTGGTCGAGTTTGTATATGTATGTAAAAAGTTTTTAGGATGTAGCTTTCTATAATCTTTTCTAGGAAAATAAAAATCGAAAATTTTAGGGCTCCTGAGGTGGTGGAGTGAGATGTTTGAGTGTTACCTTCAAATCACCAAGAAAATACAAATTTGCAAAAATGATGGCATGATTTAACCTAACTCATTTTTCTTACCCTTAAGGTTGCGTTTGTTGAGTAGAGTTAGGAAAGAGAAACTTAGGCCCTCTTGTTAATCAGTGTTAAATTGTTGGAGGTAAGAGATTAACTCTTGCACCAGACCCAAACTAGCGTAAGAGTTGAGGGTTTTTCGCCCCATCCCAGTCAAAAATTTCAATGCTGCATTCCGTTTCGATTTTGCTCCAAGGTTTTCTATGGCGTCCTCATTCAGTTTCGATGACCCTACCCATCCAAGACTTCACACTTGACTCTCTTGTTAAGTATTGATGTGTGAATATAGTCTCACATTAGAAAGTGAATAGAAAAACGATGAGTTTAAATAAAGAGTTGTGATAAAGACTAATCAGATTAAATTTCTGGGCCAATTTGGTTCTAATTCTCTTTTTAAGGCTCATCATCTCTTCTATAGAGGTTGTGTAACTCTCCAACGTCTCTTGTGCCACTCTTGCTCAATTCCAATGATGCCCTCCTCTTCAATCCTTCCTCGTGATTTGTCATGTACCGCATATGATAAATGATTAGGAATCTCCTACTACATATGATTCATGACTACTTTACTCTCTAATATCGTGTACCACACGTTATAGCTGACCAGTGATCCAATTTGGTTTATCAATTTTTTGAAAAAGCATCATATGAGAGCAATATTTGATTTGGATCCTCTCATTTGCGTTAAAATTAGATAACGATTCAAGTTGACAATCTTACTCGTGAATTATCCTAATGACCGGTTGTGATTCAATCTTTTCATTACTAACACCGTACCTCCCGTGAACTACACTCATAACTACTTTACTCATAAAAGGTCACAATCATTTATAAAATAATGCATGGTTAAGATTGTCAACTTGGACCGTCTTCTAGTTTTAGCACCAATGGAAGAATTCGAATCCGAGCAACATCACCTTTTGTCTTTTTTAAAAGATATTTTATGTAATCGTCTTCTTCTCACATTGATCATCCAAACTCATAATATTTCATCACATTTGTGAATTTGAGAGAGAGAGAGGGAGAGAGAAAGTTGAGAGAAATACAATTAAATTCAACTAGTATGATTAGTATGATTATATTTAGGAGTTTTTATACTTAGGACCTTCTATTATTCAAGATTTTTTGTATTTTGTTATATGTATCTATATATTCTCGAGTATATATATATATTATTCAAGACTATAATATAATACTAAATAGCAGTTGCTGGTAATATTATTTGAAAAATAAACATATTAAATTATAGATTTGAACTTACAAATAAATTCAAAGCAGATCTATCATGCCCGGCCTCCTAAAATATGCTGGAGTGGAGACGTGACGAAAGTCGGCGACATATATACGTGAGAAAAATACCCCATGTATGCACGTTAAGCATAAAGTGACATAGATAAGTTATATAAATCAAGTATAACAATCACAATAACCACTGCGATATAATATATAAATCCTACACATGATAATCTTATTCTATGAATAAATCATATAGGACAATATGGAGTCCGAGTTACAGAGAATCACAGAAAAATCAGTTTGAATGAAAGAAAGCAAGGGAAGATATCGAAATTGGATTATCAAACAAAAAAAGAACTCCACCCTCGTAATGTGTGAGCCTCTTTTCAAATATCTGGTCAATAAAATATAATATATATCTGGATGTGCAAATATAGGGAGTCAGGAAACTCCCAGTGAGTGTGTAAAATGAGGAAATGGTGCACGTGCATATCCGGTATAAACATACTATAATACGATATATAATACATTGAAAAGACAGAAATTAAAAGATAGCATGGTCTGATAAAATAACATTCAGCATGTTACCAGTATTACATTAACAGGCAGTGCGTAATCTAAAGAGTAACGGAATTCAACTGTTATAAAAATCATGTGTCAGGTCAAGTGTCTATCATATCATATTGTATCAGGTGTCTATCATGACAATTAGGCATATAACAAGTTAGCACTGATCAAACATGACGTATCATGTCAGCCAATTATTATTAATTATATCAGCGAAAACCAATTGCCACATGTAATAGACACATCTCATATTATTCCTACTACACAAGTCAATCGAGATCCTATGTTATTGAAACTGATCGGTTGGAGATATTGTCTGTGTTTTAAGTGGGTCTCGTATATACTTGGAACCACGACCCAGACTCCTGACGCTGAACCACCCTATGGCTAGGTAGTCAGGTAACATGTATAACAAGTCAGGTAACATGTATAACATGAACAGGAATAGGATTAGGACGGGGTGTCAGTCATCCCACAGGAAGCCTACAGTAGAATCCTCTTTCGGTTGCGCAATTTATATCCTAGGTCCACCCAAAATACAGACGTTGTCTCCTCCTTCAATTTTTCCAGTCCCAGTGTAAGTTGTTTAATAATCATGACTATCAAAATTAACTAATGTGCATGTTACCTAGATCATGGGATAACTCGATGATAGTCACGGTAACATCATCAACAGTGTGATCAGGATACATGATGTCAGTGAATAGGATAAGAAGGGCGATGTTGTTACAGTATAAAAATATCCCCTAGTAACTTTAGTAACATGGACAGTATAGTTATCAAGTAGATATCATGTATCATAAGTCAAGTTTTTTCCATGTAAAAGGTTGATAATTATTTACTTAAACATATACAATATTGATATAAGATTGGCTACAGGCTGCATGCTAAAAAGGAAAATAAGAAGAAGAAGAAGAATTATGAAAATGGGAGAGATATGGGTCTTGGATTGGGCTTAGGAATGAAAAGAAAATAGAGAATAAAGAGGAACGTGGGATATTAGGCAGGGCTTGTTTTTGAGCTCAAAAATAAAATAAGAAAAGAGATAAAGTATAGCGAATGGGCTTTGAAAAATTGAAAGATAAAAATGAAGGAAAAATCACGAGAACTTGGGCTCATGACAATACACATGCAATTAATAATAATAATAATATATAATAATAATATTTAACAATAACAATAATAATAGTTCACGACAACAATAATACCAATAAATAATAATAATCATAAAAATTTTTAATTTCTTAATACATATATGAATAGATATAAACTAATAAAATAGTAGTTATTAACAATAATGATTATAAATTACAAGCGATGAGTTTAATCAATTTAATTAATGATAACAAGTAAATTCAAATAAATATTTAAAAATATTTTAATACAATATTATCAATTAGAGGATATTTTCAGATCTTTCTGAGGACCAAGTTTGGAGCCAAAGTCAAGGCTAAAAGTGAGGTCTCATCAAGACCTCAAAATAAAACAACTTGAAAATAATACTTTTGACTTTTGTTTAATTTTTATGGAGTCTAGGGCCTACTTTTTTCAGAGCCAAATCAAGAGTGCCAAAGCCGACTCTGATCCATTATTACCTGAGTAGTGATTTGTTAAACTCGGGATCTACAGACCCTGGACTATAGGAGGGGAGGAAAATATCATCTCTCTCCTCAATTATTTGTGGTCCCGTCCCGGGGCCCACAGAAGCCGGGTTCAATCAATATTGCTGTTATTAACCCGTTAAAGAATCAAAATAGTTCTAGTGTGGCTCAAAATACATAAAATTAGGATTGTATAATAGTTCAGGGAGGCAACCATTGTCTTTAGTGGGAATCCATTCCAGAAAGCTCTAAAAAACCTTGGAATTTACAAGAAGGTTGTAGCCATTAACAATATGCAGGTGTGAGCTGTCCACACTGCACATTCTTGCTTCTTTTTTTGAGGTTATTTGTTTGCCTGCAAAGTGAGAGGAAATTAGATTTTTTATTTTCAGAAGATATGTGAGAATCACGAGCTTTTTTTTATTTTCACTTTGTTTATTTAGTGTGAAAAGTTGAAAAAGAAAAGTATGTGAGTCTCGTGTTTCATCTCAGCGACTTTACACTACAATGTTATGTAAAAATTTCAAGTTAAAAGGTCAGAAAGCATCCGAAAATTAAAATCATAAGACTCACACGCTTTTCCTTCAATCGTTTTCCAGCAGTCAAACAGGGATTTTGTCTTGTTCAATTCAATATGCGCTCTTCCTGCCCTATGTTTTAGCCAGTAGGAACTTAGAAGATATATCTTGAGCGTAACTCAGGTGTTCCTTTCATAACCTAACTTCATAAACGGTATCCAATTACTTTTAAAGAGCTTGGCTTGCATGGGTTGTCTTGAGCCCTGCTGCTGCAAATGTCAATGCTGGAAGTCGAGTTGTACATATATGTAAAAAGTTTTCTGGATGTAGCTTTCTACAGTCTTTTCTGGGAAAAGAGAATCCGAAAACTTAGGGGCCCTAAGGTGATGGAGTGAGATGTTTGAGTGTTGCCTTCAAATCACTAAGAAAATACAAATTTGCAAAAATGATGGCATGATTTAACCTAACTCATTTTGCTTATCTTTATGGTTGCGCTTGTTGAGTAGAGTTAGGAAAGTGAGATTTAAGCCCTTTGGTAATCAGAGTTAAATTGATGGGGGCAAGAGATTAACTCTTGCACCTGGTCCAATCTATTGTAAGAGTTGAGGGTTTTCAGTGCCATCCTCGTCCAATTTTCGATATTGCATTTCGTCTCGGTGTCTTCTCCAAGCTCCAAGGTTTTCTATGACGTCCTCATTTAGTTCCGACGGCCCACCCATCTAAGATTTCACGCTTTGCTTTCTTGTTAAGTATTTGTAGACTGTTTAAAATTTACTGAGAATAAGTCATCAGATAGAAGATTCCATACTTCAGACGTGAGGCTAATCAAAGTCATTCATGCAACTTCAAGACGCAGGGCTCGAAGCTTGCACCCCTGCATCACTGCAATGTCAAGACGCAAAGCTCAAAGCCCGCCTCTCAACATCACTGCAATGCTAAGATGCAGGTCTCGAAGCCCGCGTCTCAGCACCACTTCAATGCCAAGACGCAGAGCTTGAAGCTCGCGTCTCAGACGGAAAGTTCGAGACACGCGTCCAACATCACATCAATGAGGGAACACAGAGTTTGAGGCTCACGTTTTAACACTACAGCAGTGCCCAAACGCGGGGATCGAGGCTCGCGTCCAGCATCATTTTAATGGCTAAACGCAGAGCTCAAGCCCGCGTCCCAACTGCAGAGGAGCCCTACATCTCAATTATAACTACCCCATCACTGGATCAAGTACTGCCCACGTAATGAGGGGTGTTAACCCCCATGATGGAGGATTTTTAGGGGACAGTTACCCCTGAAACCCTTATAAATAGCTCAGTTTGCTATTGAAGAGGGGTCGAAATTTTTCAACTGAGGAATACGGATAAATAGTTAAACTCTTCTACCAACTTGCTAAGTTCAAGTTTTTGCAAGTCTCTTTGAGTTTTCATCGGATAGGAGTTGTGCTACTCCATTTGTGATCTAAGGAGAAGGCTTCCAGAAGAGCTTGACATTCACCAGGTTAACGAAAAATAAAAATCACTTTCCACCGCTACACAAAGAACCCAGCCTTAAATAAAGATAAGATCTGAGCTTGAGTGTCTTCTCTCTTGTAGTTGAGATTTGAGTGGTTGTAACTTTTTATTGATTCAAGAAAATTTGCAATACACTTTCAATATCTCCTCTCCTGTACAAGAGGTGACGACTCCGCTAGGGACTACTTTCTCCACTGATGATCAAGTTGTGGCGCAAGGTGGCGTCAGTTTTAGGGGAAAAGCGGTCGAGTCACTCGTTATGAAATTCGACCAGGCAAAGTATGAAGAGTTCTTCTCTTCTGACTCCAAGAGCCCTAGGGTGATACAACAGTACCGCAGGGTCACCTCGAAGATCCACACTCAAGTATCTTCGGAGACTTCCCAAAGATGGCCTGCGCAAACAGCGCCATTTCTGGCCGTATTGCGCGCGTGGTCCGCGTCAATGTCTCACATGAGACCCGCAAGGCCAACGTCGTTGAAGGTCAATCTTGTCACGCCCCTCCTCTCAACATTCCTCAGCTCCAGTTTATCAGGGTTTCCAATAACCCTGAAGCATAACCGGAATGATGAACGTCGACAAAGGCGTCATGCACGTCGAAAGTAGATGGAAGAAGCTGGAAAAGCCATTGTCCAGCAGATACAGGATGCAAGGTTCAACCCGCATCTCTTCTGAACAGCAACAGACGTGTGAAGTCTGTGTCTGGATACCAAAGCGCTGAGCTCTCGAGACTCGTGTTTCTGAGGCCCTACCATGCAGACACGATATTCAGCAACGCGAGGTCCGCGTCTCTTCTCTGAGAAACGAGACTCGCGTCTCTATGTCAAAACGCGAGGATCACGAAGTTCACGTCTCTCAAATGTCGTCAGGCAAATGCGACAATCAGCAATGCGAGGTCCGCGTCTCTTCTCAGCAGAGGCGCGAGGCCCGCGTCTTAAAGCCAAAACGCGAGAGTCGCGTCTGTTCTACTGTAGCACCCTGTTCCCGGGATACGTATTCTGATACGTGTCCCAAATTTTTTCAATCATATTGTTCAATTTTCTTCCAGTATTTGCTTTTAGGTTGTGATTGTTTATATTATTGAGTATTGGATCTGAATTCTCAGACCTAGAGTAAGTCCTGACCCGGACCGGGAACCCGGTACTAGCCTATAGCCCGATTTGACTTTCTGGTAGTTCGATTTGACCAATTTCAGTTTCAGACACTATTTTCTAATATTTTAGATTTTTCATGATTTTCTAGAATTTTTCAGAATTTTTCTGCAAAAACTTTAAAACCGGTGTTGGTCGGTATCGCTGACTGATTTCCAGATTTTTAATTTTCAAACGGGATTGAATTTTCAAAAACGGCTTTCACATTACTTCTTAGAATTTTATTTTCAATCTAAAAACATTTTTTTGAGATTTTTCTAAATTTATCAAAATTTGACCGATTCTAGTGTCGCCGGAAAATTCTAAGATTTTTAATTTGAAAACTATATTGAACTTCTCAAATCCGATTTCATTGAATATCTTAAAATAATATTTTCAATTTTTGAGAATTTTTCAGAACGTTTCTAAAACAGTCAAATTTTTGCCTTATTATAATAATAATATTTTTTACCGACGATTCATTTTCTTGCTTTTTCCTTCTCTACTCCCCTACTTTGTACTTCCATAAATTTTAATAAATAAATTATTTAATGATAAAATTTTTTTACATTTTATTTTTTCCTTATTTTTTTTCTTTTCTTTCCTTTTTCTTTAATTTCTTTCTTTTTCTTTCTTTACTTTCTCCCCCCGTTGACTTTCTCCCCTGCTCCCTGCACCCGCCGCCTGCTCCTGCCCCTGCCACTGCAGCCTGCAAAGCCACCGCAGCCCCCTCTTCCCTTCCCCAAATTCATCATTTCAACTCTTCTCCTTCTCTATTAAACCACCAATTCCCATTTCCTTTTCATTTCAAAATTCAAAAATCAAAACTCCATCTTCAACCAACAAAAAACGCACGCACCCATGGCCGCCGCCTCCACCATCACCACCACCGCCGCCGGCCGCCCCTAGGCCGGCCACCCACTTCCCCACAACCCCTCTTCACTCCACCACCTCCTTCAACCTCCAACAACCTCCACCATCTCCAATTTCTCCATAACCCATCACCATCACCTCCCTTCCTCCTCCAAAATTCACCACAACCTCCACCAATTTCACCACTTCAAACACCTCATCATCACCTCCTCCTCCTCCTCTAACTTCCCACCACCACCACCACAACCACCACCACCACCAACCACCATCACCACCTCCACCAACAACAACCAAACAACCAAACCCAACACCCCCAACTCCCACTCCTCCCCGGGCCAAGCGCCGCCCCCACCACCTCCGGTGGCGCGCCGCCGTCCCAGGCCGCCGGCCACCACCCCTTCCCTCCTTTTTCTTTTTCTTTCTTTCTTTCTTTCTTTCTTTTCTCTCTTTCATTCATTCTTTCTTTCTTTCATTTCTTTCCCTAAATAAAACACACATTTCCCTCATTCCTAAAATACCCATCCCCTCTCCCTCAAATTACTACCCTATATTTACAACCCATACCCTCCCCTTTTAAATTCCTAATTCTTTTCTAAAAAATACCATATTTTCTCTCTCTTTCTCTCTCTCTCTTCTTCCTACAACTTTCTCTCTCCTCTCTCTCCCCTCTCATTCCCTCTCTAATATTTATTTAAATATTTAAAATTATATATTTTAATATACAACTACGGGCTAGTGGATTACTCGTGCGGATCGCCGATTTCTCAGATTTTTAACCGGTATTTTCATCCCGGTTTCAGGCGAGTGCTTATTATTGATTTAAAAATAATTACTCTTGTATTTATAACATGATATTGATATGTGGATAATTTAACGTGCCTAATACTTGCTACTATAATTTTTAGTACATAACTCCTTCCTATGCATGACACCGGCACTCGATATTTACACTGGCACTCGATATTTACACCGACACTTAGCATGTTACACTTGATACATGATTTATTACACCGGTACTTGCCATGCTATATTTGACACATGACACCCGACACCGGTACTTGCCATGCTATATTCGACACTTGATATTAGACCCCGGTACTTGATACATGACATACTTGTCACCTGATCCTGACCCCCGGTATATGACACATGATAACCCTTACTTGATATGCTATCATGTGGTACAAGTACATTGACTTGACATTGTGACCCTTGACCGGACACTACCACTCTTGATACCTGTATTATATAACATATTCATGACTATCGCTTTTATGTGGACTTAGCATGATTATTATATTATTTACCAGATATTTGGTACTCCTGAACTCCTGTACTCCTGAACTCCTGTATACTTGAACCCCTGAAATATGGAGGCTCCTAACATTACCCCTGATATTATACTCCTTTTGACCCCCGTAATAGAATAATCATGAATATTGGACTTTTATGAATACCCTGTAGACATTATTATTTGAGACTCTGTTATATTTAAACAGCTTACACAAGGACGGGGAAAATTGATGGGTATCGATATAACTCCTGTGTTTATGGTGGCCATACATATGTTGTACAACTATTCCTGTTGGATTCGACCTGGAGGCCACCAGGAGTTTCCGAGGGGTGTACTAGCACCCCTACCCCCTTGCCTGCCTGTCGGGTGTGCTATAATCCCTTGGGTATATCCTGTGGGGAACGGTGACACTCTATTCCTGTTCGGGCATATACTAAGACCTTCGGGCATATAGTAAGTCCCGGTGCTTAGCGGTACATTCCGGCTCAGTACCGGATACTCCTGGACCGTTGTCCCGGGCATGTACGGGACCCATTCTAATCATGGTTTGTCGTTCCCCATCAATTTCTAATAACCAACCTCGCTAAACTTGTATGCGGAAGTATATGGCACCGGTCATATACCGAAACATACAAATTGAACGAGTCTTAATAAAAAAAACTTGATAATTTAATTTCATGTATTTTATTGTCATTTCTTATTTACTATTCATTGTTGTTATTCCATGCTTGTTGATTTGATTACATGATATTTGACCTATTGCTTACTTGCCACTTGGCTTCTTTTTGCACTCGCTGGGTTGCTCACTAATAACCCTGAATTGTATGTTCAGATTTGGCAGGTTGGACCGAGGTGGACCCATCAGCTGAGGACCAGGCCTACCTCGAGGAGCAGGCGGATCTGCCGTAGTTCCATCCCGTCTTTCCCGCTCACGAGATTCCTTCTTCCAGCTCGTGAGTTCTGTCTTTTGTACCTTGTATAGTCTACTTTTGTACTATCTGGTGATGTAATATTTGTTGGCCCAAAGGCCTTCCACTCTAGTTTTGATGATGATTAACTCATGTAGTTATGGTACTAATTATCTTGTGATGTTTAAGTTTCAGATCATTAATCAAGATATTAGTTGGTGATTAGCTTCAACAAGATGATTTGGAAGCTACCCACATGGTGATTCAAGAACCCGAGCAACAAGATCATATATTGCACTCTTTGGAGTCAAGCTCGGTGGATCAAGGAGTTTTGGATCGAGTCGGCTTGGAGATTGCGCTCTACAAGAAGACATCGGTATCATAGTTTAGTTTTGTGTTTAGATCCAAATTGTAAAGATTAGAATAGTATGATAAGCTCAAGTTCACAACACACACGTTTCATGTTTTAGTTTTCGGTTTTTGGTTAACTGATCTTGGTTTCATGAATAGATATATCAAAACAAGTTTACTTGGTTTAATGTATATTAGATTTGTTCTATATACATGCATGCTTCAACTATTTAAACAAACTTAGCTTGATAGTCTATTTCATGTGTTTTAGGTTTTGTGTTTTAACAAAACTTATTTTTGGAATTAAAGTCAAAAACTATGATATGTATATGTTTCATGTATATTGGATTTCTATCCATATGCATCATGTTTCAAAGTGTTTAAATATCATATTTTTGTATTTAGAAGAGTTTTGGGCAAAACGTATTTTCTATTCAAAATCTAAGTTTTAGAAAATTCAGTTTTTGGTTTTTGATAAAATGATAAGACACAAAAATAGTTTATATTGATTGATATTTGAGCTAAACTTTTTACCACATGTTTATGTATCAATGCAAAATGATAAAACTATTTTTGGTGATTTTTAGAAGTGTTAAAAGATTTTTAACAATATTTTTAAACTGGTTTTCTGACCTGTTTTCTGTTCCAGGCTTCAACCAGTCGACTAGTCTTCTGACAAGTCGACTTGGCATGAAGTCGGTCGACCGGGTCGGTCGACCGACGTGCACAAAACTGTGCACGTTTGGCAGACCGGGACGGTCGACCGTACCGGTCGACCGGGCTGAGAGCAGAGCTCTCTGTTTGTTTGGGTCGACCGGGGCGGTCGACCGGTAGCAGCCAACGGGCAAAAATTGACCGTTGGACGGTCGACCGACCGGTCGACCGGCAGTGGTATTTTGGCCAAATCTGCTGCCAACGGTTAGTTTCCAGATTTGCCTATAAATACCCCATTTGTAAGAGTTTTTCTCTAAGATTTTTTGTGCGAATTTTTCCTTACTCTCTGGTGTTTTCACTGCAATCAAAAGAAGTTTTTGGACTTGAATTGAACAATCTTTTTGGTGTTTTTGCTAGGGTTTGGAAAATCAAAGAAGAGGGTTTTTGGGAAAAGCTTTTGATTGAACTTCACCATCTTGATTTCTATTATTTCCCAAGGATTTTTCTTTGTGATTTTGATTTCCATTCCATTGGTTTTCTCCACACTTGAGCTAAAATCTACTATCTATTCTATAGGTTATTTGTGTGGGAGAAAGAGATTGTTTGTGGTTGCTTGTTGAACCACCAAGTTAAAAATCCAATCTTTGTTTGGCTTTGTGCCTTGGGTTGTATCCCTCAAGTTGTGAGGTGATCCTTGTGTTTGCTTTGTGCTAATCCCTCAAGTTGTGAGGTGATTGTTTGTTGGATTGGAGCTTGCCTCAAGGAAGAGGTAGTGGTTGTAAAGAGAGGAGTTGGGTACTCCTTGTGAGAGTTCTTTGTGGACTAGCTAGTGGATTAGAAATCCTTCGTGTGTCGAAGGCGGGGATGTAGAGCTGGGTGCTCGAACCTCGTAACATATCTTGTTGTTTGCGCTTGATCCATTGACTCTCTCTCTCTATCTCTCTCTTTACTTTGTGCCTTGCAACTATTCATATTGTGCATTCATAATTGCTTGGCTTGGTTGTGTGTGCATCATTTGTTGATCACACTTGAGTGTATTGCATTAAGTTTTTAAATTCTGCATTTAGTTCATAGATTAGCCATATCACCTATTCACCCCCCCTCTAGGTGACTTTTCAATTGGTATCAGAGCTAGTGCTCCTGATATTTAGGTTTAACCACCTAGGAGTGAGATTTTGGTTTGCTAATCTTCATTTGTATTGTTCATTTGCACTCATCTAGTTTGCACTCATGGATAGCCCTCCTATATTTGACTATTTTAGACTTGATACTTGGAAGGCCAATATGAGTAGGCATTTAAAATCACTAGGTCATCTAGTTTATCAAGCCTCTACTCAAGAATCATTCCCTAATAGTAGCAAGCATAAAAAGGCCAATGCATTAGCACTTAGAGCACTTAGAGCATCTCTTAGTGAACATCTTTTACCGGTGTTTGATCATTATGACTCGGCTTTTGCAGTTTGGAGCTTATTGACGTCTCCCGAACTTCCAAGGATTATCAACAAAATGAGGAGATCTAAGAGAGAAAAGTCCAAAGAACATTGCTTCATGGTCCAAGGGAATCACTCCCTTGAGGTACAATCGGACACTCAATTAGATGATAGCTCTAGTTCCTATTGCCATGGTTGTTTTGAAGTTCAAACTTTAAATTTGGAACTTGCTCAAAAGCTTGAAAATTTATTGGAAAAACACAATCTTTTGAAAGAGGACAACCTTGTTTTGAAAAATGAATTAAAAGATTTGTGTTCAAATTTTGATTTGGTTTTGCAAGAAAAGGAAGAGATTGCAAGTGAACGTGACTCACTTAAATCTCAGCTTGACCTTGCCCTTAAAGAAATTGAAGATTTAAAAGGTAAAAATGATTGTGATGATATTTTGAAGCACAATGAGATTTTATCTTCAAAATTGTATTTCACTTTTAAAGATAACCTTGTTTTGAAAAATAAAATTGATTCAATTTCAAAAGAGTTGGATTTGATTTTAAAGAAAAATGAATCTTTGAAAATTGAAATTGATTCTCATGTGTGCCATGCTAGTATAGCTTCTTCTTCTTCTTGCACACCTATTGCATGCTCCACTTTATCTTCCACTATTGAAAATGATATAAACATTTTGAAGAAAAGTGTAGATTGTTTGGGCTCCACTTTGAGCCAATGCACATTGAATCATTCACGTTTGGAAACTTTGGTTCGTAAGAAACAAGGTCCATCTTTGCATGCTCACCCAACACGGCATACACATGCTTCCCACGGACACAACCATGACATGTATGCTCATGTGTACATTTGTACACATTGTGGCCGAAAAGGCCATCTTGCTAGATTTTGTTATGATCGCATCTATCATGAAAATTTAGCAACTAATCTTGTTTGGGTTAGAAAGGATACTAACCCCCGTGGACCCAAAAGGAAATGGGTACCAAAGACCACCTCTATACTTTTTGATGTAGGTGGGAGCTCTCGCATCACGTGAGAGTATTGGTGCCTTGAGGTGAATGCGTTCTAAGCTTAAAAGAGAACCATTTGGATGCTTCACTCTAAGGAGATTTTATGGGAGGACCACCGTGGTTTGGAGAACTAGAGATGCACCTTCATCGGTTTTGGTATCATTCTCTAACTCCCATTTTTATTTTGTATGCTTTTAATTTTCATCTATTTATAGCATGTCATGTTTTGTTATTCATTATGCCTATGCCATGCTTATTAGAATAGTGTTATACATGTTTAGTTACTTGAGCACCCATGTTTTATATGGATCTATATTTAGTTTTCTCACCTTGTTTAAACTAACATGTATGCCCTAGATCTAATGTACATGCATATACATAATGATCATATGGATGTTTATGATGCTTTGTTTTGATGACTCATGTTTGATTAGTATGATATTTGCCATGTTTATTAGACTTATGCCTTACATGATTAGTTGTTGAGACACCCATGTTTAGTATGGACCCATATTTTGTGTTCTCTTTATGATTTAGCTATCATGTTGATCATAGATCTAATGCACATGTCTCTGTCATGCTAATCATATGGTTGACTATGACTTTTTGTTTTAATAATTCATGTTTTGATTATTATGTTTATCATGTTGGATTATGATTCCCGTTTTATGCCTCATGTTTTGACTACTTGCTTTAATGTTAGTTTTCATTAAGACTAGGATTTATACCTGTACAACTAGTGAGCTACAAATAGACCTTTATATATGTTTGTGCTTGAACGCTCATTTGTATTCACTTGATGTACTAGTATAATCTAGTTTTGATGATTCTTGCATTTGACTTGTATTCACTATTTTACATGTTTTGTTTTAACTTCATGTATATGTCCATCTTGTCCAAACTATCATTTATACATATACATTCTTGAGCCACGTGCCTTCATGCATATATTTTTGTGGACTCATTGTGTTTAGGATATGTATGTATATTTTAGTTTGTACATGACATACATATGCCTTGAAGTTTAAATCGTTTGGATGAATTTCATGTTTGCTAAGTGATTTCACATGTATCTCATATTTTTAAGATGATTTCAATTGGTGATTTCACATGAATTTCATGTTTTTAATATTGAGCTTGATTGTCCATTTTCATGTTGATATGTTTCTCACAACACTTGTACACTCACCTTATTTAATATTTTCTCATGACTTAGTTTTCATGAGTATAAATTGTGCTATATGGATTTTGAGTGTTTTAGTGCCTTGTGGTTTACATGTGTCTTCATGAAAAATATTTTTTTTTGGGATCTCATACTAGTTGATTCATATAACTAGTTGTGATATTCTTCCTTGGTAGAGATTTTCAAACATACTATATTTGCAAATCTATTTTTTGAAAACCCCTACCATCAAAGGGTGGTTGAATGGGAGATCATGCTCATGTATGCTTTATAGTGAAAATCATAGTAAACTTGAACATGAATTGGGTGGTAGTTATATGATGTATACACTTGATCTTATTGTTGTTTCAATTGGTATCATTGAATTCTTTCAATTGGTATCAATCTTGACATTTCTTGTATACTCATATATTTTTGGTATATGTATGCTTACATTTCAAAGAATATCAATTTCATTTGGTATCTACTCTTCATACATATATATGTTTTATGTGTGCTTATTATATCCCTATATCCTTAAGCACAAATCTTGTTTATGACGATAAGCTTGAGATTCAACCTTGTTTCAATTGATTTAGTTTTCAATTGGTATCTTAATTCAAGCCTTATCATAGTTTTTATTGGTATTTCATAAAGGGGAAGAAAATTTTGTATTGTTTCCTTCAATTGGTATTTTGTTTTCCACTCCCTTACTTTATGATAGAGAATAATAATTTCAATTGGTATCAAAATCAAATTTGTTTGATATTAAGATCTAGATTTAATTTTCAATTGGTATCAACATTTATGTTTAGAAATTCAAAATTTGTTATGTTTGATATCAAAAATTGTTTATTTACAATTGATATGATGATTGTTTACTTATCAATTGGTATCAAGATTTTTGTTTTTCAATTGGTATAGTTTCATTTTTAATTGGTATCAATATGCACTTCCTTGACACATTTTCTTCTAATTTGTATCATATTTGTGTTTAGACAAAAAGGGAAAGAACATCCCTTGTTTTGATTCCTTGTTTTGAATATAAGAAGATTATGTTTTCATTAGTTTTGTTTTTAAACCCTTTGTTGATGATTGACAAAAAGGGGGAGAAGAATTTGAGTTTATATGCATGTTTTATGCTTTTAATGTTTTATTAAGTTCAATTGGTATCCAAAGCATTATTTAAAGAACATGTTTAGTTTGCTTAGTTTTGGTATCAAGAGCTTGTATAAGAGATCATTAGCTTTGTTTTGCTGATATTGAGTTTAATTTGGTATCCAGAGCATGTTTATGTGTTTAGTTTATATGTTTAGTTTAATTGGTATCAAGAGCATGTTTTAGATCTTTATGTGTTTTATTCATGTTGATGCACACATGTTTAAGAACTTACATTGCATATCTATTTGTTTATTCCTATGCATGAGTTAAGGGGGAGCTTCTTTGAAGCTAAACTTTAATCCATGCATATATAACTCCATGAGTTTTGTCATCATCAAAAAGGGGGAGATTGTTGGCCCAAAGGCCTTCCACTCTAGTTTTGATGATGATTAACTCATGTAGTTATGTGTACTAATTATCTTGTGATGTTTAAGTTTCAGATCATTAATCAAGATATTAGTTGGTGATTAGCTTCAACAAGATGATTTGGAAGCTACCCACATGGTGATTCAAGAGCCCGAGCAACAAGATCATATATTGCACTCTTTGGAGTCAAGCTCGGTGGATCAAGGAGTTTTGGATCGAGTCAGCTTGGAGATTGCGCTCTACAAGAAGACATCGGTACCATAGTTTAGTTTTGTATTTAGATCCAAATTGTAAAGATTAGAATAGTATGATAAGCTCAAGTTCACAACACACACGTTTCATGTTTTAGTTTTCGGTTTTTGGTTTAACTGATCTTGGTTTCATGAATAGATATATCAAAACAAGTTTACTTGATTTAATGTATATTAGATTTGTTCTATATACATGCATGCTTCAACTATTTAAACAAACTTAGCTTGATAGTCTATTTCATGTGTTTTAGGTTTTGTGTTTTAACAAAACTTATTTTTGGAATTAAAGTCAAAAATTATGATATGTATATGTTTCATATATATTGGATTTCTATCCATATGCATCATGTTTCAAAGTGTTTAAATATCATGTTTTTGTATTTAGAAGAGTTTTGGACAAAACGTATTTTCTATTCAAAATCCAAGTTTTAGAAAATTCAGTTTTTGGTTTTTGATAAAAATGATAAGACACAAAAATAGTTCATATTGATTGATATTTGAGCTAAACTTTTTACCACATGTTTATGTATCAATGCAAAATGATAAAACTATTTTTGGTGATTTTTAGAAGTGTTAAAAGATTTTTAACAATATTTTTAAACTGGTTTTCTGACCTGTTTTCTGTTCCAGGTTTCAACCAGTCGACTAGTCTTCTGACAAGTCGACTTGGCATGAAGTCGGTCGACCGGGTCAGTCGACCGACGTGCACAAAACTGTGCACGTTTGGCAGATAGGGACGGTAGACCGTACCGGTCGACCGGGCTGAGAGCAGAGCTCTCTGTTTGTTTGGGTCGACCGGGGCGGTCGACCGGTAGCAGCCAACGGGCAAAAATTGACCGTTGGACGGTCGACCGGACCGGTCGATCGGCAGTGGTATTTTGGCCAAATCTGCTGCCAACAGCTAGTTTCCAGATTTGCCTATAAATACCCCATTTGTAAGAGTTTTTCTCTAAGATTTTTTGTGCGAATTTTTCCTTACTCTCTGGTGTTTTCACTGCAATCAAAAGAAGTTTTTGGACTTGAATTGAACAATCTTTTTGGTGTTTTTGCTAGGGTTTGGAAAATTAAAGAAGGGTTTTTGGGAAAAGCTTTTGATTAAACTTCACCATCTTGATTTCTATTATTTCCCAAGGATTTTTCTTTGTGATTTTGATTTCCATTCCATTGGTTTTCTCCACACTTGAGCTAAAATCTACTATCTATTCTATAGGTTATTTGTGTGGGAGAAAGAGATTGTTTGTGGTTGCTTGTTGAACCACCAAGTTAAAAACCCAATCTTTGTTTGGCTTTGTGCCTTGGGTTGTATCCCTCAAGTTGTGAGGTGATCCTTGTGTTTGCTTTGTACTAATCCCTCAAGTTGTGAGGTGATTGTTTGTTGGATTGGAGCTTGCCTCAAGGAAGAGGTAGTGGTTGTAAAGAGAGGAGTTGGGTACTCCTTGTGAGAGTTCTTTGTGGACTAGCTAGTGGATTAGAAATCCTTCGTGTGTCGAAGGCGGGGATGTAGAGCTGGGTGCTCGAACCTCGTAACATATCTTGTTGTTTGCGCTTGATCCATTGACTCTCTCTCTCTATCTCTCTCTTTACTTTGTGCCTTGCAACTATTCATATTGTGCATTCATAATTGCTTGGCTTGGTTGTGTGTGCATCATTTGTTGATCACACTTGAGTGTATTGCATTAAGTTTTTAAATTCCGCATTTAGTTCATAGATTAGCCATATCACCTATTCACCCCCCCTCTAGGTGACTTTTCAATATTTATGTAATATTATGTCACAATCTGTGATGACTAAGTACTGGTACTATTTTATGTTAGAATGTATAACACAACGTATTTTCGCACTTTGATCCCTGTATTGTGTTGTATTGATGCTTAGCGTACATACGTGATGGTACCATCGCCCTGCGTATGTACGTCGCAGTGGCGTCCCCGTACCCGTAGGATCGGGTCGCCACAGATTGGTATCAGAGCCTAGGCTCTCACACCTTCAATACAGCCAGTCTGCAAATTAATATTGGGTTAATTTGCAACTGAGTCACACGAGTCTTTGTTATACATTCTAATCACAAGTACGAAGTTATTTATTCTTTCCTTGAAATCCATCCCTTGATTTCTGAAATCTCATATTCCGTCACCTTTTCAGTCGGCTCGAATATGGAGAGACGGGGGACACGTAACGGTCCCGGCACTTCCCGTGAAGGTCCGTATGGAGAGAACAACATGATGAGGATACTACAGGGGATGATGACTAGCCAGCAGCATCAGACAGAGCTCTTGCGACAAGGATTGCTGACTGCACCCCGGGAGTAGAGGCCGGGTACCATATCGGATTTCAGGAGATTGCAGCCAGCAGAATTTTCGGGCACGGAGAATCCCCTGGATGCAGACCAGTGGTTGATCGACATGACCGATCTCCTGAAGGCGGCCAGACTTCCTGGTGAGAACCAGGTAGAAGTGGCCAAGATCCAGCTGAAGGATGTGGCGAGGACCTGGTGGCTAGCCGAAGAGGCGAGGCTGGAGAAGCCTATCTCTTGGGACCAGTTCTCGAAGGGCTTCTATGAGAGGTTTTTTCTTGCAACTGATCAGAAGGAGATGGAGGAGCAATTTATCAAGCTGCAGCATTGGAATCGATCGGTGGATGAGTATGCTGCTGAATTCCTGAGACTTAGTCGGTTTGCACCATATATGGTAGCCGACGAGGAGAAGAGAGCTAGCCGATTTCAGCAAGGATTGAGGGTGTAACGGTCCCAGATTTCTTAATGATCTCACTATACATAAACATCTATATTGATCATCAGATTATCCTAATCATCTCCAAAATCTTGGTAAATTTCGGCAGCACTTCCTTTAAAATACGAAGTCCGCTTGATACATTGCTACATATAATTCTAAAATTCTCATCAATCATGTATGTATATACAATATCCCATGCAGTTTATATCACAATTTTGGCTTGACATCGCCTACTTAAAATCTCTCACATTTAGCATGTGGATACAACACAAGATAACAAATCAAGACTTACTTGAGAATAATCTCCTTGGTTTCACCATCTAACACAAGCCAACTCAAGATAATATCCATAAGAACTTATACACAAGTCTACATATATACATCATATATGCAACTATTCAGTCTAACTATAACATCAACTCTAAGTACATGCATATAACCAAACTACTCAATTAGTAGTCAATATAGAAGCTTGGTAGGCCCACTCAATGAATGCTGTGCACCCTTTTAGTGCTCTACTCTTGCCTTTAGCTGCTATTTATCCCTGGCTTGCCCTGAAAAACATGAAGCTATGGGGGGGTGAGCTCGACAGCTCAGTGAGTGGAGTCAACCTCATTCATAAATGTAGCATGGCATTAACGATGTATAGTATACATGATACATGAAAACACAATATATGTGGTACATGAAGTATGTGATAATGAATGCCTCTACTTGATTGCGTATTTACTTTCAGTTATTGTTCAATTGATGCTGATAGATGCACACATGATCAGTATCAGATGTCTCCAATACCATATACAATAACACATCCAACATACCCTTAGTGTCACACACCCACACACGCATACATATACATCACACATAGCCATTTATTCCCAATCAATTGTAAAGATACAAATATATGTATATCATAGCACCGTCATCACACATAGCCATTTCTTCCACAATATTGACCTTTATATAATGCTTGTAACTAATATATTTTCTCATACCTGAAAACTATATTTTTGCTCTTCCTTTTCTATTTGATTTCAAAAACTTCCAAAAAACAATTCATTCTTGAATCATGTCTTCCCCATCTTCTTCCTCTGAACACTTGGATTTCAACTTCAATCGTTCCCCCCACCGGTCCTTTTTCTTCAGGATATTCTAGTGAATCTGATACCAGTCTGGACTTCACTCCTTTTGACTATCTCACTACATCAAATAATGTATTAATTGATCCTCCTATTCATGAGGATAATGAAGATTTCATGTGGGTTAGTGAGGAAGACATTATTCCTCTGCCACTTGACGGAGACATGCTTGATGAAAGCATGTCCTCTGATGCTGTAGGCTCGCTTTCTCGCAACGGGTCAGACGAAGAGCTTGATAGAGACGATCCATTCTGAGAGTTTATCGGTGAAACAAAAAAACCTCAAAAACAGGAAGATGATGAGGAAATAAGTGATGAACAGGAAGAGCAGAAGAATGAAGACGACGAATCTGCTTATGATGGTGATAATGACGAGGATTAGGATTTCCTGATCTTCTGATATTCAACCTTATTTTGTCTTCTTTTAAAAGCTTTTAATTCTGTTTTT
This sequence comes from Agave tequilana, assembly GCA_038442645.1. Lineage (NCBI taxonomy): Eukaryota > Viridiplantae > Streptophyta > Magnoliopsida > Asparagales > Asparagaceae > Agave > Agave tequilana. The sequence goes on along the minus strand of JAVJIF010006251.1, from coordinate 121,654 downwards.
TTTGTAAGGTCTCTTTCTCACTATATTAACTTATAAGCTCTTTTAATTACATATCAAACTGCGACTGCTGTTCTTAAACACTGCGACCATAGTCGCAGTGCTACTACGCATGCAATAAGTAAAAATAATTCATACTTTATAAGCAAAACATATAAAAACATACGTAAACTGCGACTATAGAATCAGTACTTATTCACCGTTATTACATTTAACTTAGCAAAAAAAAAATCATCAAGAAAAATGCAGTCGAGGGTACTGCGACCATAGTCGCAGTCCATGATCGCATACTATATGTAAAAACAAATTTAATAGTTCATAGGAGGATCAGACAACAGTCAGAAATGAAGAACAAAAAAATAAAATAATACGTAAACTGCGATTATACTATCGTTCTCATTAAGTACTGCGACCATAGTCGCGGTAGTGCGACCATAGTCGCAGTCCATGATCGCATACTATATGTAAAAACCAATTTAATAGTTCATAGGAGGATCAGACAACAGTCAGAAATGAAGAACAAAAATATAAAATAATACGTAAACTGCGATTATACTATCGCTCTCGTTAAGTACCGCGACCATAGTCGCGGTAGTGCGACCATAATCGCAGTCCATGATCGCATACTATATGTAAAAACCAATTTAATAGTTCATAGGAGGATCAGACAACAGTCAGAAATGAAGAAAAAAATATAAAATAATACGTAAACTGCGATTATACTATCGCTCTCGTTAAGTACTGCGACCATAGTCGCGGTAGTGCGACCATAGTCGCAGTCCATGATCGCATACTATATGTAAAAACCAATTTAATAGTTCATAAGAGGATCAGACAACAGTCAGAAATGAAGAACAAAAAATATAAAATAAATACGTAAGCTGCGAATATACTATCGCTCTCGTTAAGTACTGTGACCATAGTCACGGTAGTGCGACCATAGTCGCAGTCCATGATCGCATACTATATGTAAAAACTAATTTAATAGTTCATAGGAGGATCAGACAACAGTCAGAAATGAAGAACAAAAAATATAGAATAATACGTAAACTGCGATTATACTATCGCTCTCGTTAAGTACTGCGACCATAGTCGAGTCCTTGATCGCATTATACATTACATGCGAAAAAAAAAGTAAACTGCAACTATATTAAAAATCATTAAATATCAAATCAGATAAAAAAAAATTAAAGAAGCATTCAAATTAGTTTCGTGATTTAATAAAAAATGTTGGCCGTTGTTATAAAAGATAATTGTCACAAAAATTGAATAACGTCATAAAATATAAAAATATAATAAACTATACATATCCACTGTCTTTTACCGACAGAGTAGCTTTTCATAAGGGGTATCTAGTAATTTAACTTCTTCTATAAGCGGGCCGCAAGTTAGTGGCGTGACAAATCTTGAGCCACGTCACCGCAGGCTGACAGAGTTCTCTCAGCTGCAGGCTGATATACATTTTTCTATATATATATATATATATATATATATATATATATATATATATATATATATATATATATATATATATATATATATATATATATATATATATATATATATATATATATATATATACATGCTTTATATTGTTTGTGTGCTCATACTTGTGTTCAATCAAGAGAGCTATTGAAGCACCTCAACTCTTAATTTAGAGGAATCGTGAGGAGAAGTTCCAGAGCCCTTCACGGGGAATTCAGACTCTCTCTTGGTTACACTTTGTGTTTTAGTTTTTAGTTTTTAAATTCGGCAGTATTTCTCTTACATTAGCACTACATCTATTCCGCCCCTCCAAGTGTACTTTCATATATGATAGTATGGTGTTTATGTATTTCGGTTCATGTGTGTGAGCCACACACACATATTATAAAAAGATTAATCCCGCGTTGACACATGAATAGAATGTAAGAGGGGGTCCAAAGACTTAAAACTTTTTTAACCCGGAAACTCGACTTCTTTACGTATCAACACGAGATTAACCCTCGTATAATATGTGTGTAAGGGCTCACACACATGAACCGAACTGAGTATTTATGTATGGGTCTTGCTTTAAGGCACTCAATTAGCAGTAATAAATGCTATCTTTTTAACTCACTTTCTATCATTCATGGGTTCTGCTCCAGGAACGAATATTACCATTCCAAAAAATGAGAAAGGCACCACAAAAATAATTACGAGTGTATCGTTATTTTTTTTTATAATTTTATTCTCAGTGAAATATTCAAAATGCCTTCCTTCCTCCTCCTTCTCCGGCCCCCGGTCCTCGTAGCTCCAAGGCCTACTCTTTTCAGAGCCAAATCCAAGGGTCCCAAAGCCGACTTTGATCCATTATTATCTGAGTAATGATAGCAGACTCGGGGTCTACAGACCCCAGACTATTGGAGGGAAGGGGAATACCATCTCTCTTCTCAATTATTTGTGGCCACGTCCCGGCGCCTGCACACGACGGGTTCAATCATCATTGCTCTTATTATCCTGTTAAAGAGTAACCTAGTTCTAATCCGGCTCAAAATACATAAAATTTGGATTATATAACATGCTCAGAGAGGGAACCATTGTCTTTAGTGAGAATCCATTCATGAAAGGAACCGCCGTTCTTCGCTCAAAATGATTCTGGAGACCTCTCTTCCTCTAGAGAAACCTTGGAACTTGCAAGAAGGTTGTAGCCATTAACAGCATGCAGGTGTGAGCTGTCAACTCTTCGCATTCTTGCTTTCTTTTGTCTCGTTCAATTCAATTATATATGCTCTCTTCATGCCTTTTGTTCTAGCTGGTGGGGCCTTATAATATATATCTTGAGCACAACCCAGGTGTTCCTTTCATGACCTAACTTCATCAACAACATCCAATTACTTAAAAGAGCTTGGTTTGCATCTGCTGCTGCAAATGCCAATGCTTTGCGTGGTCGAGTTGTATATGTATGTAAAAAGTTTTTAGGATGTAGCTTTCTATAATCTTTTCTGGGAAAATAAAAATCGAAAATTTTAGGGCTCCTGAGGTGGTGGAGTGAGATGTTTGAGTGTTACCTTCAAATCACCAAGAAAATACAAATTTGCAAAAATGATGGCATGATTTAACCTAACTCATTTTTCTTACCCTTAAGGTTGCGTTTGTTGAGTAGAGTTAGGAAAGAGAAACTTAGGCCCTCTTGTTAATCAGTGTTAAATTGTTGGAGGTAAGAGATTAACTCTTGCACCAGACCCAAACTAGCGTAAGAGTTGAGGGTTTTTCGCCCCATCCCAGTCAAAATTTCAATGTTGCATTCCGTTTCGATTTTTGCTCCAAGGTTTTCTATGGCGTCCTCATTCAGTTTCGATGACCCTACCCATCCAAGATTTCACGCTTGGCTCTCTTGTTAAGTATTGATGTGTGAATATAATCTCACATTAGAAAGTGAATAGAAAAGCGATGAGTTTAAATAAAGAGTTGTAATCAAGACTAATCAGATTAAATTTCTGGGTCAATTTGGTTCTAAGCCTCTTTTTAAGGCTCATCATCTCTTCTATAGAGGCTTGTGTAACTCTCCAACGTCTCTTGTGCCACTCTTGTTCAATTCCAATGATGCCCCCTCTTCAATCCTTCCTCGTGATTTGTCATGTACCGCGTATGATAAATGATTTAGAATCTCCTACTACATATGATTCATGACTACTTTACTCTCTAATATCCTGTACCACACGTTATAGCTGACCAGTGATCCAATTTGGTTTATCAATTTTTTGAAAAAGCTTCATATGAGAGCAATATTTGAATTGGATCCTCTCATTTGTGCTAAAATTAGATAACGGTTCAAGTTGACAATCTTACTCGTGAATTATCCTAATGACCGGTTGTGATTCAATCTTTTCATTACTAACACCGTACCTCCCGTGAACTGTACTCATAACTACTTTACTCAGTAAAGGTCACAATCATTTATAAAATAATGCATGGTTAAGATTGTCAGCTTGGACCGTCTTCTAGTTTTAGCACCAATGGAAGAATCCGAATCCGAGCAACATCACCTTTTGTCTTTTTTAAAAGATATTTTATGTATCGTCTTCTTCTCACATTGATCATCCAAACTTATAATATTTCATCAAATTTGTGAATTTGAGAGAGAGAGAGAGAGAGAGAGGGAGAGAGAAAGTTGAGAGAAATACAATTAAATTCAACTAGTATGATTAGTATGATTATATTTAGGAGTTTTCATATTTAGGACCTTCTATTATTCAAGAGTTTTTGTATTTTGTTATATGTATCTATATATTCTCTAGTATTTATATATTATTCAAGACTATAATATAATACTAAATAGCAGTTGCTGGTAATATTATTTGAAAAATAAACATATTAAATTATAGATTTGAACTTATAAATAAATTCAAAGCAGATCTATCATGCCCTGCCTCCCAAAATATACTGGAGTGGAGACGTGACGAAAGTCGGTGACATATATACGCGAGAAAAATACCCTATGTATGCACGTTAAGCCTAAAGTGACATGGATAAGTTATATAAATCAACTATAACAACCACAATAACCACTGCGATATAATATATAAATCCTACACATGATAATCTTATTCTATGAATAAATCAAATAGGATAACATGGAGTCCGAGCTACAGAGAATCACTGAAAAATCAGTTTGAATGAAAGAAAGCAAGGGAAGATACCGAGATTGGATTATCAAGCAAAAAAGAACTCCGCCCTCGTAATGTGTGAGCCTCTTTCCAAATATCTGGTCAATAAAATATAACAAAATATATATCTGGATGTGCAAATCTAGGGAGTCAGGAAACTCCCAGTGAGTGTATAAAATGAGGAAATGGTGCACATGCATGTCCGGTATAAACATACTATAATACCAATATATAATACATTGAAAAGACAGAAATTAAAAGATAGCATGGTCTGATAAAATAACATTCAGCATGTTACCAGTATTACATTAACAGGCAGTGCGTAATCTAAAGAGTAACGGAATTCAACTGTTATAAAAATCATGTGCCAGGTCAAGTTCTATCATATCATATTGTATCAGGTGTCTATCATGACAGTTAGGCATATAACAAGTTAGCACACATCAAACATGATGTATCATGTCAGCCAATTATTATTAATTATGTTAGCGAAAACCAATTGCCACATGTAATAGACGCATCTCATATTATTTCTACTACACATGTCAATCGAGATCCTATGTTATTGAAACTGATCGGTTGGAGATATTGTCTGTGTTTTAAGTGGGTCTCGTACATACTTGGAACCACGACCCAGACTCCTGACGCTGAACCAGACCCTATGGCTAGGTAGTCAGGTAACATGTATAACAAGTCAGGTAACATGTATAGCATGAACAGGATCAGGATCAGGACGGGGTGTCAGTCATCCCACAGGAAGCCTACAGTAAAATCCTCTTTCGGTTGCGCAATTTATATCCTAGGTCCACCCAAAATACAGACGTTGTCTCCTCCATCAATTTTTCCAGTCCTAGTGTAAGTTGTTTAATAATCATGTTATTTAGACTATCAAAATTAACTAATGTGCATGTTACCTAGATCACTGGGATAACTCGATGATAGCCACGGTAACATCATCAACAGCGTGATCAAGATTACATGATGTCAATGAATAGAATAAGAAGGGCGATGTTGTTACCGTATAAAAATATCCCCTAGGAACTTTAGTAACATGGACAGTATAGTTATCAAGTAGATATCATGTATCATAAGTCAAGTTTTTTCCATGTAAAAGGTTGATAATTATTTACTTAAACATGTACAATATTGATATGAGATTGGCTACAGGCTGCATGATAAAAAGGAAAATAAGAAGAAGAAGAAGAATTATGAAAATGGGAGAGATATGGGTCTTGGATTGGGTTTAGGAATGAAAAGAAAATAGAGAATAAAGAGGAACCTGGGATATTAGGCAGGGCTTGTTTTTTAGCTCAAAAATAAAATAAGAAAAGAGATAAAGTATAGCGAATGGGCTTTGAAAAATTGAAAGATAAAAATGAAGGAAAAATCACGAGAACTTGAGCTCATGACAATACACATGCAATTAATAATAATAATAATATATAATAATAATATTTAACAATAACAATAATAATAGTTCACGACAACAATAATACCAATAAATAATAATAATCATAAAAATCTTTAATTTCTTAATACATATATGAATAGATATAAACAATAATAAAATAGTAGTTATTAACAATAATGATTATAAATTATACTTGCACTGAAAATAGAAACGATGAGTTTAATCAATTTAATTAATGATAACAAGTAAATTCAAATAAATATTTAAAAATATTTTAATACAGTATTATCAATTAGAGGATATTTCCAGATCTTTCTAAGGACCAAGTTTGGAGCCAAAGTCAAGGCTAAAAGTGAGGTCTCATCCAGACCTCAAAATAAAACAACTTGAAAATAATACTTTTGACTTTTGTTTAGTTTTTATGGAGTCTAGGGCCTACTTTTTTCAGAGCCAAATCAAGAGTGCCAAAGCCGACTCTGATCCATTATTACCTATTTGTTAAACTCGGGATCTACAGACCCTGGACTATAGGAGGGGAGGAAAATATCATCTCTCTCCTCAATTATTTGTGGTCACGCCCCGGGGCCCACAGAAGCCGGGTTCAATCAATATTGCTCTTATTAACCCGTTAAAGAATCAAAATAGTTCTAGTGCGGCTCAAAATACATAAAATTAGGATTGTATAATAGTTCAGGGAGGGAACCATTGTCTTTAGTGGGAATCCATTCCAGAAAGCTCTAAAAAACCTTGGAATTTACAAGAAGGTTGTAGCCATTAACAATATGCAGGTGTGAGCTGTCCACACTGCACATTCTTGCTTCTTTTTTTGAGGTTATTTGTTTGCCTGCAAAGTGAGAGGAAATTAGATTTTTTATTTTCACAAGATATGTGAGAATCACAAGCTTTTTTTATTTTCACTTTGTTTATTTAGTGTGAAAAGTTGAAAAAGAAAAGTATGTGAGTCCCGTGTTTCATCTCAGCGACTTTACACTACAATGTTATGTAAAAATTTTAAGCTAAAAGGTCAGAAAGCACCCGAAAATTAAAATCATAAGACTCACACGCTTTTCCTTCAATCGTTTTCCAGCAGTCAAACAGGGATTTTGTCTTGTTCAATTCAATATGCGCTCTTCCTGCCCTATGTTTTAGCCAGTAGGAACTTAGAAGATATATCTTGAGCATAACTCAGGTGTTCCTTTCATAACCTAACTTCATAAACAGTATCCAATTACTTTTAAAGAGCTTGGCTTGCATGGGTTGTCTTGAGCCCTGCTGCTGCAAATGTCAATGCTGGAGGTCGAGTTGTACATATATGTAAAAGTTTTCTGGATGTAGCTTTCTACAGTCTTTTCTGGGAAAAGAGAATCCGAAAACTTAGGGGCCCTAAGGTGATGGAGTGAGATGTTTGAGTGTTGCCTTCAAATCACTAAGAAAATACAAATTTGCAAAAATGATGGCATGATTTAACCTAACTCATTTTGCATATCTTTATGGTTGCGCTTGTTGAGTAGACTTAGGAAAGTGAGATTTAAGCCCTTTGGTAATCAGAGTTAAATTGATGGGGGCAAGAGATTAACTCTTGCACCTGGTCCAATCTATTGTAAGAGTTGAGGGTTTTCAGCGCCATCCTCGTCCAATTTTCGATATTGCATTTCGTCTCGGTGTCTTTTTCAAGGTTTTCTATGACGTCCTCATTTTGTTCCGACGGCCCACCCATCTAAGATTTCACGCTTTGCTTTCTTGTTAAGTATTTGTAGACTGTTTAAAATTTACTGAGAATAAGTCATAATATAGAAGATTTCATACTTCAGACGCGAGGCTAATCAAAGCCATTCATGCAACTCCAAGACACAGGGCTCGAAGCTTGCACCCCTGCATCACTGCAATGTCAAGACGCAGAGCTCGAAGCCTGCCTCTCAACATCACTGTAATGCTAAGATGCAGGCCTCGAAGCCCGCGTCTCAACACCACTTCAATGCCAAGACATAGAGCTTGAAGCCCGCGTCTCAAACACAAGGCTTGTTTGATACTATTGACTCATTTGGGTTATCAATCAAGTGTTAGAAATTAGTGGGTTAGTAGTTAGTTAGCCATACTAATGAAAAGTTAGTTAGCCATAAAAATAAAAGAAACAACAAAGGAAAAAAGTGGAGAGAGGGAGTTACACTACAAGAAAACAAAAGAAAAGAAAAGTTAAAGAGAGGGAGTTACACTAAAACAAAGTAAAAGAAAAGAGGTGAAGAAGAAAGGAGTTACACTACAACAAGAAGTAAAAGTAAATGGCAAAGACAAGTAAATTGGAAAGAAGGAAGAGAAGTAGTACTTGTATTATCTTGTCACCCTTCAAATACAACACTTTACACACTCTCTCTTTCACTCTAATGGTTAAAACTTAAAAGTAGAAAAAGAACAACAACAACAACAACTACAAACTAAAAACAAAGCTACACAACTTGCTCTAACTCTGGATCTCCTTCAACTGAAGACCCCTGGGGGGTTTTTATAGACACCAGGGCAAAGGGGGCCACGTGAATAGCACGTGGCCCAAAACGGAAGCGCGTGCGCGCCCAAATGGCCGCGAAAACGCGGCCAGGGCCGCGTTTCCGCAGCCCAGGCTGGGCGGCGCGCACCAGTTTTGGGCAGTGCGCTGCCCAGTCTGGCTTCTGTCCACCTGACCTCCTGGATTTGTGATTTAATTTTTCGCCTGACAAAATCTTCACCCTAAAGTCAATGGCTGCTTGGTAGGCTTTTAATCACCAATTAAATGTTGATTTAGGTCTTCTTCTTCATTTGCACACCACGGACCTAGAATCAAGCAAGCAAGGTTTTATTAGGAAAGTGAGATTTAAGCCCTTTAGTAATCAGAGTTAAATTGATGGGGGCAAGAGATTAACTCTTGCACCTGGTCCAATCTATTGTAAGAGTTGAGGGTTTTCAGCGCCATCCTCGTCCAATTTTCGATATTGCATTTCGTCTCGGTGTCTTCTCCAAGGTTTTCTATGACGTCCTCATTTAGTTCCGACGACCCACCCATCTAAGATTTCACACTTTGCTTTCTTGTTAAATATTTGTAGACGGTTTAAAAATTACTAAGAATAAGTCATCTGATAGAAGATTCCATACTTCAGACGCGAGGCTAATCAAAGCCATTCATGCAACTCCAAGACGCAAGGCTCGAAGCTTGCACCCCTGCATCACTGCAATGTCAAGACGCAGAGCTCGAAGCCCGCCTCTCAACATCACTGTAATGCTAAGATGCAGGCCTCAAAGCTCGCGTCTCAACACCACTTCAATGCCAAGACATAGAGCTTGAAGCCCGCGTCTCAAACACAAAGCTCAAAACACGCGTCCAACATCACATCAATGAGGGAACACAGAGTTTAAGGATCACGTTTAACACAGCAGCAGTGCCCAAACGCGGAGCTCGAGGCCCGCGTCTAGCATCATTTCAATGGCTAAACACAGAGCTCAAGCCCACGTCCCAACTGCAGAGGAGCCTTATTGAGGCAAAACCTGCACACAAAATAAAGAATTTCAGATTTAGAAATAAAGATGTGCAAGTGCTCAATTCTTCCGCTATAGCAAGTGGCTATGCGGGTCGTGATCCACAAGGAGGGTTTGCGATAGAAGCGTTCAAAGTTTTGTATTGAAATCTTAATGAAGATAAAACGAAAGTTCTTCTTTGTTTTAAGAAATAAAAGTGAAAAAGAATTATGTTAAAGTTAGAAAGAAAGCGATAGATGAAGAAGGTGGAGAATCAGAAAGCGACTATGTACAAATGAGTTGGAAAAGAAATGATGAAAGATTTGGGAGATGTGGTGATCTATACTAAAGAAATAAAAGAAAAGAAAGAAGGTTGAAGAAATACTTACCTAATTTGATTGATGACTTACTTGGAAACCTTAGCATGTTCTACCTTACTTTGGAGGCATTCAACACATAGGTCATAAGATCGAGCTCAGTCCCTGTTCGCATTATATCATCAAGCCTTGCAAGAATGAAGTGATACGGATCTTGAGGAGGAGAACGTCTTCATAAAGTATCGTTGGCACTCACAAAGGCTTTTGTATGCTTATACTTCTGGATTCACTTGCAAGCTCATCAAAAACAAAAGAGGTATAGTAGAAAGAGGAATAAGGAAACAAAAGGAAATATGAACATAAAACAAAAACATTTACCTTTATTACTTGCAGAAACAATGGAAGAAAGGAGGAGGGTACATCGGTGTCACTCTCAACATCAGCTCTCTCTCTTACTTACATGAATTTTCATCTAACCTAAGCTTACATACAAATTACATAAAAAGAAAAGAAAAATCTAAACTACAAGAAATGAAAACTAGGCTAAATCCTATCTCTGCATGGTCGTCCCATTTTCAGTGCAAATACTGGCTTTTTATAGGTATAACCCACACGAGGAGGATCCCGGGGAGATCGGGGGAGCAAACACTCCCCCTAACTCCCTAACCAAGCCGCGGAAACGCGGCTTTGGCCGCGTTTTCGCGGCCAGGGTGTGGCCAGGTGGCCACACCCTGTTGGTGGTCTCCCCGGGTTCTCGTTCTGTCTTTATGTTTGATTGGATTTGCAGTTTAGCTCCGAGATTTTGAAGAAATGGCCGTTGATTTTTGCTTCAACCGATCGATTCTGAGAGGATTCTTCTCAACCGGTTTTCAACCTCTTGATTTTTCCCTGATTCTCTGAGCTCGAATTAATTCTGATTTAATTCAGAATTTTGGTGGGCTTTTGGGCTCATTTCTCTTCATCTCCTTAAGGAATGGGCCTGTAAATAAATTAAACAATTAATTAGGACAATGCACATTTTATTCTATAATAAGTATGGAAATATGATACTAAATATGCAACATTAGCGACCAATCAGAGCCCTACATCTCAATTATAACTACACTATCACTGGATCAAGTACTGCCCACGTAATGAGGGGTGTTAACCCCATGATGGAGGATTTTTAGGGGACAGTTTTACCCCTGAAACCCTTATAAATAGCTCAGTTTGCTATTGAAGAGGGGTCAGAATTTTTCAACTGAGGAATACGGATAAATAGTTAAACTCTTCTACCAACTTGTTAAGTTCAAGTTTTTGCAAGTCTCTTTGAGATTTCATCGGATAGGAGTTGTGCTACTCCATTTGTGATCCAAGGAGAAGGTTTTCAGAAGAGCTTGACATTCACCAGGTTAACGAAAAATAAGAATCACTTTCTACCACTACACAAAGAACCCAACCTTAAATAAAGATAAGATCTGAGCTTGAGTGTCTTCTCTCTTGTAGTTGAGATTTGAGTGGTTGTAACTTTTTATTGATTCAAGAAAAATTTACAATACACTTTCAATATCCCCTTCCCCGTACAAGAGGTGGCGACTCCGCTGGGGACTACTTTCTCCACTGATGATCAAGTTATGGCGCAAGGTGGCGTCAGTTTTATGGGAAAAGCGGTCGAGTCACTCGTTATGAAATTCGACCAGGCAAAGTATGAAGAGTTCTTCTCTTCTGACTCCAAGAGCCCCAGGGTAATACAACAGTACCGCAGGGTCACCTTGAAGATCCACCCTCAAGTATCTTCGGAGACTTCCCAAAGATGGCCTGCGCAAACAGCGCCATTTCTGGCAGCATTGCGCGCGTGGTCCGCGTCAATGTCTCCCACGAGACCCGCAAGGCCAACGTCGTTGAAGGTCAATCTTGTCACGCCCCTTCTCTCAACATTCCTCAGCTCCAGTTTATCAGGGTTCCCAATAACCCTGAAGCATAACCGGAATGATGAACGTCGACAAAGGTGTCACGCACGTCGACAGTAGATAGGAGAAGCCGGAAAAGCCATTGTCCAGCAGATACAGGATGCAAGGTTCAACCCGCATCTCTTCTGAACAGCATCAGACGTGTGAAGTCTGTGTCTGGATACCAAAGCGCTGAGCTCACGAGACTCGTGTTTCTGAGGCCCTACCACGCATACACGATATTCAGCAACGCGAGGTCCGCGTCTCTTCTCTGAGAAACGAGACTCGCGTCTCTATATCAAAATGCGAGGATCACGAAGTTCACGTCTCTCAAATATCGTCAGGCAAACGCGACAATCAGCAACGCGAGGTCCGCGTCTCTTCTCAGCAGAGGCGCGAGGCCCGTGTCTTAAAGCCAAAACGCGAGAGTCGCGTCTGTTCTACTGTAGCGCCCTGTTCCCGGGATACGTACCCTGATACGTGTCCCAAATTTTTTCGATCATATTGTTCAATTTTCTTCTAGTATTTGCTTTTAGGTTGTGATTGTTTATATTATTGAGTATCGGATCTGAATTCTCAGACCTAGAGTAAGCCCTGACCCGGACTGGGAACCCGGTACTAGCCTGTAGCCCGATTTGACTTTCTGGTAGTCCGATTTGATCGATTTCAGTTTCAGACACTGTTTTCTAATATTTTAAATTTTTATTGATTTTCTAGAATTTTTAAGAATTTTTCTGCAAAATCTCTAAAACCGGTGTCGGTCGGCATCGCTGACTGATTTCCGAATTTTTAATTTTCAAACGGGATTGAATTTTTAATTCTTAGAATTTTATTTTCTATTTAAAAACATTTTTTGAGATTTTTTTAAATTTATCAAAATTTGACCGATTCTAGTGTCGGCAGGTGTCGCCAGAAAATTTCAAGATTTTTAATTTGAAAATTACATCAAATTTCTTAAATTTGATTTCACCGAATATCTTAAAATAATATTTGATTTTTTTGAGAATTTTTTGAAACGTTTCTAAAACAGTCAAATTTTCGCCTTATTATAATAATAATATTTTTTTACCGACGATTCATTTTCTTGCTTTTTCCTTCTCTACTCCCCCACTTTGTACTTTCATAAATTTTAATAAATAAATTATTTAATGATAAAATTTTTCTACATTTTATTTTATTTTTCCTTATTTTTTTTTCTTTTCTTTCCTTTTTCTTTAATTTCTTTCCTTTTTCTTTCTTTTCTTTCTCCCCCTATTGACTTTCTCCCCTGCTCCCTGCACCCGCCGCCTGCTCCCGCCCCCTACCACTGCAGCTTGCAAAGCCACCGCGGCCCCCTCTCCCCTTCCCCAAATTCATCATTTCAACTCTTCTCCTTCTCATTAAACCACCAATTCCCATTTCCTTTTCATTTCAAAAATTCAAAAATCAAAACTCCATCTCCAACCAACAAAAAACGCACGCACCCATGGCCGCCGCCTCCACCATCACCACCGCCGCCGCCGGCCGCCCCTAGGCTAGTGGATTGCTCGTGTGGATCGCCGATTTCCTGAAATTTTAACCGGTATTTTCATCCCGGTTTCAGGCGAGTGCTTATTATTGATTTAAAAATAATTACTCTTGTATTTATAACATGATATTGATATGTGGATATTTTAACGTGCCTAATACTTGCTACTATAATTTTTAGTACATAACTCCTTGCTATGCATGACACCGGCATTCGATATTTACACCGACACTCGGTATTTACACCGACACTTAGCATGTTACACTTGATACTTGATTTATGACACCGGTACTTGCCATGCTATATTTGACACATGACACCCGACACCGGTACTTGCCATGCTATATTCGACACTTGATATTAGACCCCGGTACTTGATACATGACATACTTTTCACCTGATCCTGACCCCCGATATATGACACATGATAACCCTTACTTGATATGCTATCATGTGGTACAAGTACATTGACTTGACATTGTGACCCTTGACCGAACACTACCCCTCTTGATACCTGTATTATATAACATATTCATGACTATCGCTTTTACGGGGACTTGGCATGATTATTATATTATTTACCAGATATTTGGTACTCCTGAACTCCTGTACTCCGGAACTCCTGTATACTTGAACCCCTAAAATATGGAGGCTCCTGACATTACCCCTGATATTATACTTCTTTTGACCCCCGTAATAGAATAATCATGAATATTAGACTTTTATGAATACCCTGTAGACATTATTATTTGAGACTCTGCTATATTTAAACAGCTTATACAGGGACGGGGGAAATTGATGAGTATCGATATAGCTCCTGTGTTTATGGTGGCCATACATATGTTTGACAACTATTCATGTTGGATTCGACCTGGAGGCCACCAGGTGTTTCCGAGGGATATACTGGCACCCCTACCCCCTTGTCTGCCTGTCGGGTGTGCTATAATCCCCTGGCTATATCCTGTGGGGAACGATGACACTCTATTCCTGTTCGGGTGTATACTAAGACCTTCGGGCATATAGTAAGTCCCGGTGTCTAGCGGTACCTTCCGGCTCAGTACCAGATACTCCTGGACCGTTGTCCCGGGCATGTACGGGACCCATTCTAAACATGGTTTGTCGTTCCCCATCAATTTCCAATAACCAACCTCGCTAAACTTGTATGCGGAATTATATGGCACCGGTCATATACCGAAACATACAAATTGAACTAGTTTTAATAAAAAAACTTGATAATTTAATTTCATGTATTTTATTGTCATTTCTTATTTACTATTCATTGTTGTTATTCCATGCTTGTTGATTTGATTACATGATATTTGACCTATTGCTTACTTGCCACTTGGCTTCTTTTTGCACTCGCTGGGTTGCCCACTAACAACCCTGAATTTGTATGTTCAGATTTGGCAGGTTGGACCGAGGTGGACCCATCAGTTGAGAACCAGGCCTACCTCGAGGAGCAGGCAGATCTACCGTAGTTCCATCCCATCTTCCCTGCTCGCGAGATTCCTTCTTCTAGCTCGTGAGTTCTGTCTTTTGTATCTTATACAGTCTACTTTGTACTATCTGGTGATGTAATATTTATGTAATATTATGTCACAATCTGTGATGACTAAGTACTTATACTATTTTGTGTTAGAATGTATAACACCACGTATTTCCGCACTCTGATCCCTATATTGTGTTGTATTGATGATTAGCGTACATACGTGATGGTACATCACCCTGCGTATGTATGTCACAGTGGCGTCCCCGTCCCCGTGGGATCGGGGCGCCACAGGTTGGTATCAGAGCCTAGGCTCTCACACCTTCAATACAGCCAGTCTGCAAACTAATATTGGGTTGATTTGCGACTGAGTCACACGAGTCTTTGTTATACATTCCAATCACAAGTACGAAGTTATCTATTCTTTCCTTGAAATCCATCCCTTGATTTCTGAAATCTCATATTCCGTCACATTTTCAGTCGGCTCCAATATGGAGAGACGAGGGACACGTAACGGTCCCGGCACTTCCCGTGAAGGTCCGTATGGAGAGAACAACATGATGAGGATACTATAGAGGATGATGACTAGCCAGCAGTAGCAGACAGAGCTCTTGTGATAAGGATTACTGACTGCACCCCGGGAATAGAGGCCGGGTACCATATCGGATTTCAGGAGATTGCAGCCATCAGAATTTTCGGGCACGGAGAAGCCCCTGGATGCAGAGCAGTGTTGATCGACATGACCGATCTCCTGAAGGCAGCCAGAATTCCTGGTGAGAACCAGGTGGAAGTGGCCAAGATCCAGCTGAAGGATGTGGCGAGGACCTGGTGGCTAGCTGAAGAGGCGAGGCTGGAGAAGCCTATCTCTTGGGACCAGTTCTCGAAGGGCTTCTTTGAGAGGTTTTTTTTCTGCAACTGATCAGAAGGAGATGGAGGAGCAATTTATCAAGCTGCACAGTGGAATCGATCGGTGGATGAGTATGCTGCTGAATTCCTGAGACTTAGTCGGTTTGCACCATATATGGTAGCCGACGAGGAGAAGAGAGCTAGCCGATTTCAGCAAGGATTGAGGGTGGATATCCAGATGTTGCTTATACCTCACCAGCTGAAGACATACTCCCAAGTTCTTTCTATAGCTCGGGATGTGGAGCAGGGATTGGAGAAGAAGAGGAGAGTTGAACTGCAGCACAAGCCTATGAAGCGCCAATTCCAGCAGGTGCACAGAGGAAATCCAGTCAGATCTTTTGGTGCCCTAGTAGCCAAGCGGCCATTCCAGCCTCCTTCTCAGCAGCTTATGTGTGGATATTGTCAGAAGCTTGGGCACAATCAGCGGAACTGCCGTATGGCCAATGGACTGTGTTTGACATGCGAATCCGGCAACCACTCGATAGGAGAGTGTCCCGATAGGAGAGTGTCCATTCAAGAAGACCTGGAATGCAGCTCCAGCACCACCAGCACTTCCAGCACGTGTGGCACCACCAGCACTTCCAGCTCGAGCAGCTCCCCTAGCATTTTCAGCACCACCGATGAGGAGGAATCCAAGACCAGAGGTAGAGGAGCTCCACTTCCTCCCCAGCGTCGGATTCTGGGTCAGGCTCAGAGGGGACCCAGGACCAGAGGAGGCCGCGGGAGAGGCCACGCCTACAACTTGACAGCAGAGGAAGCTCAGACATCTGAAGAAGTAGTAGCAGGTACAATCTTGGTCCACTCAGTTCCAGTCTTATCACTCTTTGACTCTGGTGCATCGCATTGCTTCATATCCAGTAGATTTATTGCCTTGCATTCTATACCCCTAGTATGTATGAGTGACCAATGGGAAATTAGTACGGGAAATGGGGTAGTCATTACTAACAAGATTTGTAAGGCGTGCAATGTGGAGTTATGTGGTAGGAAGTTAGAAGCCGACATGTTCGTACTGGACACTGGAGGGTACGATGTGATCCTAGGCATGACTTGGCTCAGCAAGTATCATGCGATGATCAACTGTCGGAACAAGAAGGTGATCTTCAGGATTTCACACCAACTGGAGTTTCAGTTCTTTGGAGAACGCAAGTCCCTCCGGAAGGAAGATCAACTGGATTGTGCCACCGTAGAAGATAAGAAGAAGACGATGTCAGTGTGGAATGAATTCCTGGTGTATTTAAGGAGATATCAGGACTTCCACTGACAGAGTTGTGGAGTTCTCCATTGACATTATTCCAGGAGCGACTCCCATCTCTAAAGCACCGTACCAGATGGCACCAACTGAATTGGCTATATTGAAGGAGCAGCTGCAGGAGTATTCGAGCAAGGGTCTGATTAGACCGAGTACTTCACCTTGGGGAGCACCAGTGTTGTTGGCAAACAAGAAGGATGGTGGTAAGAGATTGTGCATTGATTACAGAGAATTGAACAAAGTCACCATCAAGAACAAGTACCCTTTGCCGAGGATTGATGATCTCTTTGATCAACTTCATGGGGCCCAAGTGTTCTCAAAGTTAGATCTACAATCGGGGTACCATCAATTGAAGGTGAAGAAGGAAGATATCCAGAAGACGGCATTTAGGACTCGCTATGGTCATTATGAGTTCTTAGTTATGCTCTTTGGAGTTACTAATGCCCTAGCAGTCTTTATGGACTTGATGAATAGAATCTTCTCACCCTATCTGGACAAGTTTGTGTTGGTATTCATTGATGATATTTTTGTCTATTCTAAGAATGAAGAGGAGCATGCGGAGCATCTGAGGATTGTGCTACAGACTCTCCGACTTGAGCAACTTCATGCCAAACTTAGCAAGTGTGAGTTCTGGCTAGAGAGTATAGCATTCTTGGGCCATGTTGTTTCTAAGGAACGAATCTCGGTGGATCCCAGCAAGATTCAGGCGGTGAAGGATTGGCCGACTCCGAAGTCCGTAACAGAGATCAGGAGCTTCATCGGACTAGCTGGATATTATCGAAGGTTCGTGCAATATTTCTCGAAGATTGCAGCTCCTTTGACCAAGCTTACCAAGAAAGGAGAGAAGTACATATGGACTGAGGAGTGTATGTCTGCTTTTGAGGAGTTGAAGAACAGGTTGATTTCAGCTCCAACCTTGAAGACACCCTCAGGGACAGGAGGAATGGTTGTGTACAGTGATGCTTCAGGAAAGGGTCTTAGATGCGTATTGATGCAGCATGGACATGGGGTGGCTTATGCATCCAGGCAATTAAAGCCTCATGAGAAGAACTACCCAACGCATGATCTGGAGCTGGCTATTGTGATCTTTGCGTTGAAGATTTAGAGGCATTACCCGCTTGGTGACCGAGTGTTGATTTACACTGATCACAAGAGCTTGAAGTACATTTTCACTCAGAAGGAGTTGAATATGAGGTAGAGGCGATGGCTCGAGTTGATGGCAGATTATGATATAAATCTACAGTATCATCCTGACAAGGTTAATGTTATGCCGGATGCCCTGAGTAGAAGACCTGAAGCCAACATGGTTATGCTGCTCACTCAGCAAGAGGAGCTACTCAAGGAGATGAGGTGGCTAGATTTGATGGTGATTCGGAGGGCCAGTGGATCCGTGCAATTGATGGCATTTCAGATCCAGCTGACATTGATGGAGGAGATCAGAGAAGCTCAGAGAGAAGATCCCAGGTTGGTGAAGTTCAGGGAGCAAGTGGAAACAGGGCTGAGGTCAGATGTTTACATACATCCTGATGGTGCACTCTATTTCAGGGGTAGAATCTGTGTGCCTTAGGAGGAGATTAGACAAAAGATCTTAGCTGAGGCCCACAGCTCAGCTTACTCTATACACCCTGGAGGAACTAAGATGTATCAGGATCTGAAGCAACATTTCTGGTGGAATGCGATGAAGAGAGAGATCACACAATATGTGGCAAAGTGTCTAGTGTGTCAGCAAGTGAAGGCTGAAACCAGAGATCAGCTGGATTACTACAGCCCTTGCCAATACCAGAATGAAAATGGGAGCATGTTACTATGGATTTTGTCATCGCTCTACCCCGCAGTCTAAAGGGGAACAATGCAATATGGGTAGTTGTTGACCGCCTCATTAAGTCAGCACATTTCATACCATTCCGAGTGGGACAATCTACAGAGCTCCTAGCAGACAAGTACATGAGGGAGATTGTTCGACTGCATGGAGTTCCTGTGAGTATCGTGTCGGACAGAGACACGAGGTTCAGATCTCGCTTCTGGGAGAGCCTTCAAGAGAGTTTGGGGACCCGTCTGAAGTTTAGCACATCTTATCATTCCGAGACAGACGAGCAGTCCGAACGGACCATTCAGATCCTAGAAGACATGTTGAGGGCTTGTATGATAGACTTCAAGGGATCGTGGGAAGATCATCTACATTTGGCAGAGTTTTCCTATAATAACAGCTATCAGGCAAGCATAAAGATGGCTCCGTTTGAAGCCTTATACGGCAGGAGATGCAGATCACCATTGTGTTGGGATGAAGTTAGTGAGAGAAGATATTTGGGACCGGATGTGATAGTACAGGCAGTGGACAAGATCAAGACCATCCAAGAGTACCTTCATGCGGCACAGGACAGACAGAAGAGTTGGACAGATTCTAATAGAAGACCGTTGGAGTTCCAGGTGGGAGAGCACGTGTTTCTGAAGATATCCCCGACCAAGGGAGTGATCAGATTTGGTGCACATGGGAAGTTGAGTCTGAGGTATATAGGCCCGTTCGAGATATTGGAGCGAGTAGGAGAAGTGGCCTACAGATTGGCACTGCCGCCATCACTGGAAGTTTTGCACAATGTGTTCCATGTGTCACAGCTGAGGAGATACATCAGGGATGAGAGCCATGTATTGGATTATTCGGAGTTGGAGTTGCAACCGGATTTGTCATATACTGAGCAACCAATGGCTATTATGGACTGAAGTGTCAAGACCCTGAAGAACCGGACCATCCCGTTGGTGCTAGTTTCTTGGAACAGACATAGTCCGGGAGAAGCAACTTGGGAGCGAGAAGACGTCATTCGTGACCGTTACAGAAATTTCGAGGACGAAATTTTTGTTAGGTGGGCAGATTGTAGCACCCTGTTCCCGGGATACGTACCCTGATACGTGTCCCAAATTTTTTTGATCATATTGTTCAATTTTCTTCCATTATTTTCTTTTAGGTTGTGATTGCTTATATTATTGAGTATCGGATCTGGATTCTCAGACCTAGAGTAAGCCCTGACCCGGACCGGGAACCTGGTACTAGCCTGTAGCCCGATTTAACTTGCTGGTAGTCTGATTTGACCAATTTCAGTTTCAGACACTATTTTCTAATATTTTAGATTTTTTATGATTTTCTAGAATTTTTCAAAATTTTTCTGCAAAATCTCTAAAACCAGTGTTGGTTGGCATCGCTGACTGATTTCCGAATTTTTAGTTTTCAAATGGGATTGAATTTTTAAAAATGGCTTTCACATTACTTCTTAGAATTTTATTTTCTATCTAAAAACATTTTTTGAGATTTTTCTAAATTTATCAAAATTTGACCGATTCTGATGTCGGCCGGTATCGCCGGAAAATTTCAGGACTTTTAATTTGAAAACTACATTGAATTTCTCAAATCCGATTTCATCAGATATATTAAAATAATATTTTCTATTTTTTAGAATTTTTCAGAACGTTTCTAAAACAGTAGAATTTTCACCTTATTATAATAATAATATTTTTTTACCGACGATTCATTTTCTTGCTTTTTCCTTTTCTACTCCCCTACTTTGTACTTCCATAAATTTAAATAAATAAATTATTTAATTATAAATTTTTTTACATTTTATTTTCTTTTTCCTTATTTTTTTCTTTCCTTTTTCTTTAATTTCTTTCTTTTTCTTTCTTTTCTTTCTCCCCCCATTGACTTTCTCCCCTGCTCACTGCACCCGCCGCCTGCTCCCGCCCCTGCCACTGCAGCCTGCAAAGCCACCGCAGCCCCCTCTTCCCTTCCCAAAATTCATCATTTCAACTCTTCTCCTTCTCTATTAAACCACCAATTCCCATTTCCTTTTCATTTCAAAAATTCAAAAATCAAAACTCCTTCTTCAACCAACAAAAAACGCACACACCCATG
Organism: Agave tequilana; assembly: GCA_038442645.1. Taxonomy (NCBI): domain Eukaryota; kingdom Viridiplantae; phylum Streptophyta; class Magnoliopsida; order Asparagales; family Asparagaceae; genus Agave; species Agave tequilana. Next base: position 100,841 of record JAVJIF010006251.1, on the reverse strand, counting down.
GCCGCCGCCTCCACCATCACCACCGCCGCCGCCGGCCACCCCTAGGCCGGCCACCCAGTTCCCCACAACCCCTCTTCACTCCACCACCTCCTTCAACCTCCGACAACCCTCTACCATCTCCAATTTCACCATAACCCATCACCACCACCTCCCTTCCTCCTCCAAAATTCACCACAACCTCCACCAATTTCACCACTCTAAACACCTTATCATCACCTCCTCCTCCTCCTCTAACTCCCCACCACCACCACCACAACCACCACCACAACCACAACCACAACCACAACCACCACCAACCACCATCACCACCTCCACCACCAACAACAACCAACCAATCAAACCCAACACCCCCAACTCCAACTCCTCCTCGGGCCAAGCGCCGCCCCCACCACCTCCGACGGTGGCCCGCCGCCGGCCACCACCCCTCCCTTCCTTTTTCTTTTTCTTTCTTTCTTTCTTTCTTTCTTTCTTCTCTCTCTCTTTCATTCATTCTTTCTTTCTTTTATTTCTTTCCCTAAATAAAACACACATTTCCCTCATTCCTAAAATACCCATCCCCTCTCCCTCAAATTACTACCATATATTTACAACCCATACTCTCCCCTTTTAAATTCCTAATTCTTTTCTAAAAACACCATATTTTCTCTCTCTCTTCTTCCTACAACTTTCTCTCTCCTCTCTCTCCCCTCTCATTCCCTCTCTAATATTTATATAAATATTTATAATTATATATTTTAATATACAACTACGGGCTAGTGGATTACTCATGCGGATAGCCGATTTCTCAGATTTTTGATCGGTATTTTCATTCCGGTTTCAGGTGAGTGCTTATTATTGATTTAAAAATAATTACTCTTGTATTTATAGCATGATATTGATATGTGGATATTTTAACGTGCCTAATACTTGCTACTATAATTTTTAGTACATAACTCCTTGCTATGCTGACACCGGCACTCGATATTTACACCGGCACTCGGTATTTACACTGACACTTAGCATGTTACACTTGATACATGATTTATGACACCGGTATTTGCCATGCTATATTTGACACATGACACCCGACACCGGTACTTGCCATGCTATATTCGACACTTGATATTAGACCCCGGTACTTGATACATGACATACTTGTCACCTGATCCTGACCCCCGGTATATGACACATGATAACCCTTACTTGATATGCTATCATGTGGTACAACTACATTGACTTGACATTGTGACCCTTGACTGGAGACTACCACTCTTGTACCTGTATTATATAACATATTCATGACTATCGCTTTTACGTGGACTTGGCATGATTATTATATTATTTACCAGATATTTGGTACTCCTGAACTCCTGTACTCCTGAACTCCTGTATACTTGAACCCCTGAAATATGGAGGCTCCTGACATTACCCCTGATATTATACTCCTTTTGACCCCCTTAATAGAATAATCATGAATATTAGACTTTTATGAATACCCTGTGGACATTATTATTTGAGACTCTGTTATATTTAAACAGCTTACACAGGGACGGGGGAAATTGATGGGTATCGATATAGCTCCTGTGTTTATGGTGGCCATACATATATTGTACAACTATTCCTGTTGGATTTGACCTGGAGGCCACCAGGTGTTTCTGAGGGGTGTATTGGCACCCCTACCCCCTTGCCTGCCTGCCGGGTGTGCTATAATCCCCTGAGCGTATCCTGTGGGGAACGGTGACACTTTATTCCTGTTCGGACGTATACTAGGACCTTCGGCCATATAGTAAGTCCCGGTGCCTAGCGGTACGTTCCGGCTCAGTACCGGATACTCCTGGACCGTTGTCCCGGGCATGCACGGGACCCATTCTAAACATGATTCGTCGTTCCCCATCAATTTTCAATAACCAACCTCGCTAAACTTGTATGCGAAAGTATATGGCACTGGTCATATACCGAAACATACAAATTGAATGAGTCTTAATAAAAAAAACTTGATAATTTAATTTCATGTATTTTATTATCATTCCTTATTTACTATTCATTGTTGTTATTCCATGCTTGTTGATTTAATTACATGATATTTGACCTATTGCTTACTTGCCACTTGGATTCTTTTTGCACTCGCTGGGTTGCCCACTAACAACCCTGAATTTGTATGTTCAGATTTGGCAGATTGGACCGAGGTGGACCCATCAGCTGAGGACCAGGCCTACCTCGAGGAGCAGGCGGATCTGCCGTAGTTCCATCCCGTCTTCCCCGCTCGCGAGATTCCTTCTTTCAGCTCGTGAGTTCTGTCTTTTGTACCTTGTACAATCTACTTTTGTACTATCTGGTGATATAATATTTATGTAATTTTATGTCACAATCTGTGATGACTAAGTACTTGTACTATTTTTGTTGGAATGTATAACACCACGTATTTCTGCACTCTGATCCCTGTATTGTGTTGTATTGATGCTTAGCGTACATACGTGATGGTACCATCGCCCTGCGTATGTACGTCGCAGTGGCGTCCCCGTACCCGTGGGATCGGGGCGCCACATCTACAGAATGTGAACTCCATGTTTCTAAACCTTGCGTCACTAAAACTTGTAAAGTTAAACATTCGCTCTCCGATGACTAGGGTCAGAAGGGAGCGGAAAAGTCCTTATCCTCAAAGACTCGAGGCTGGTCGTTTCGATCCCCCTCCAACGGATCTAAGTGATTACTTGACAAAGAAGAGAAATGTTTATCAAATCACTCCACTATGCTGTTGTGAACGGCTCATCATAATGGTGCTCTCTGAATGCCACTGCAAACAGTCAGTATTCAAACGGTTATCATCTAGTCAGTCTCTTGCTCGGCCAAAAGGCGTCGTTCCCGCACAAGGAGAACTTTCTCTGATACGGAGTACCCTGAAGTTACTGCAAATGTGATAGGTCCAAGCATTATGCCAAGCAAGACTAAGGGAAAGCAGCCAATAGTCAGTTCTGACGAGTCTGACACCGAGTCGGAAGGAGTATACCAGCATACTAGCACTCGAACTGGCGTAATAGTCCCAGTGGACTACAGTGCCCTTAAACAGGAGCATCAAAGTAAGTGAGTCACACTCTGACATCGTAGAATCACATGCCTCAATTACTTCTATAGAGAAAGAAGCCTTTGCATATATAGCAAGCACTCCTGAAGAAATGGCCAAACGCTTTGAGCAGCAAGCCCAGACCCAGAGGGAGCAACTCGATATGATTCGTGCTCAACAAGAATTTATCGATAGCCTTAAGTAGATGCTTTCGCAATTGCTTGAGGATAAACTGAAGTAAAATAAGGCCAAGACGCCTTCCAAGAAGTCCAAAGGCAAACAAAAGGAAGGGAAAAGCTCGTCTTCTGCACATACTGAGAAGGTGGAGCATTTCAACTCTGAGTTATCCAAATTTCTATCCGAAGAGGAAGGCAACTCAGAGAATATTAGAACTCATTACAAAATAATGAGTAAATTCAAACAAAGTCTTGAAGCCCTTGCCAGTCGGAAAGGCCTACAAGAAGTAGGAGTGCTCCGGTCGTACCCGGCTGAGTTGGATCTTGTCCCATACCCTCCTAAGCTCAAAGCTCTGACCCTGCAGGCCTTCGACCGTAAGGGGTCAACGGACCAGCATATATACTACTTCAAGTCACAGATAGGAAATGTAGTATCAAATGATGCCATCCTGGCACGTTTGTTCATCGGCACCCTGAAGGGGATCGCTTTTGAATGGTTCATGAAGCTCCCGGAAGGCCCCATCAAGAACTGGGGTGATCTGGAGAAGCTTTTCCTTACACGCTTCTTCGAAGATGACTCGAAAATTATCATGCCAACTCTTTTGGCGACAAGGAAATGAACAGGAGAGTCAGTTAAAGCATTTGTGGAGAGATTTCAGAATATGGCACTCTGATGTCCTAGCGGTATGATCCAGGCTACCCTGGTGAAAACATACCATTATAATTTGCAAACCTCACTCCTAACTCAGATAGGAGTAGCTGAAAGTCGTACCTGAAAGCAGTTGGTCCAGCAAGGCGAACAGGTAGAAGAGATAGTCACCGGGGTTAAGGCAGAAGAAAATAAGCTCAGACCTGAAAAGTCAACGAGGCGCACGCCAGAAGCATCTTTTCAAGCTAAAAGGAAGGACACACTGATGATAAAGACAAAGTCTTCCTCTAATCCCCAACTGGCTAGAGGGGGTAGCTTTTCAACCCAGGCACGCGCCAACAAGCAGTACTCCTTCAAGGATGAGCATGTAGATTCATTGTTCAAGTTACTCAACAAGAGCAACAAACTGAAACTTCTTGAAGCTAGACGTCCTGAAGAGGTTGGCAAGACCGATAACGCCAATTATTGCTTGTACCATAGGATACTGGGACACCCTACCAAGAGTTGTTACATCTTTAAAGACATTCTCTAAGTTTTGATTGATGCGGAGGTGCTCAAGCTTCACCCGGAGTAGAAGAAAGTGAAAGCAAATATGACGTCATTTCTTCAGTTCGGGTCCAGCGTCTAACGCCGGCCGGAGTAGTTTCCATCCTGAAAGGGAATTAAAAGTGCTCAATACAGATCCACACCACCGCGGGAGAAAGGCTCATACCTGCTCTTATTCCTCAGGGAGAAATCATGTGAGTTCATTCCGACCTCGTGGGAGGCTAATAGTGGACGATTGTTGCCAACAGGAAGTCCAGCGGCAAAACAAAAGCTTCGCCATGCAATGTGGTGTGTGCTTCCTCCTGGGAAGTAGAAACTGATGTCCCCTCACTAACTGATTCGAAGGAGGAGATAACCGTCCTTGCTGCAGAACTGAATGCATCGCTCATAGCAGGGACCTGCTCGGGTCAGTCGTACTTGAAGAAATATGACAAAATAGTGGCAAATCCACCTAAACCCACCCCAGAGCCAATCAAGCAATTCACAAAACAACCCGTGTAGAAGCAAAAGGAGCTTCGATATGCCAAGGCCCTTCTGAAGGACAAAGCGGAAGGATCTTCAGCACCTTCCCGGTTTGATATCTTGCTCAACTGGCCAATATCCTAGTCAGGATCACTCTTTACGAGCTCCTAAGACTGTCCAAGTTAATAAGGGAAGCTCTGAGAGAAGCTTTAGCGATGCTGAGGCTTTCATGGCCCGAATTCTGGCTGAACCCCATAAGGAAGATAAAGAAGACTGCCTCCACGTCTCTCAACATGCCCCTGCATAACCTTCACTCCAGATGACATTGAGGTTAGGGGAAACATGATAGGCCCTTGTACTTCACAGGATATATATTGGATCGTCTGAAGTAAGCCGCATTGTAACAGTCCCAGTACTCATAGATTCTCAATTAACATAAACATCCTTATTAATCAAAAGATTATCATAATCATCTATAATTTCTTAAAAATTTCGACAACATCTCCTTTGTGTTTAATCACTTACCCCAAATACACAATATATCTATATCGGCCTACACGGCTTATCTCAATCCAAATACATAAATCAACTCAAAGTTTCACCACACAGTCATAATAAGATTTGACTTGGCATCGCTTACTTATCATCAAGTACATAGAGCAAATAAATCTCACTACTAATATCCACCGTAATATGTGCTAGAGAGTATCCCTCTCGGCAACCACAACATAACTCAGGATTACTATATCTCCAACTTAATCATAGTCATTACAAACTATCTCCTTTACATCAATATATTTAACAAGAATAATACATGCTACATGTATATATCACAAAAGTTATGGGTATGTACAACAAAATCTTTCTAAGTAATAACATGTAACTATATCTGTAATAAGTTTACTAGGAATGAAACTTCTCCTCAAAACGCCCAAAGCCTCAGTTGGGCCTCCATCTCGCCACAACCTGAAAACATGGAATTGGAAGGACGTGAGCTCCACAAATCAGTGAGGAGAGAAAAAGGAAATTAAGGAATGATATACTTGTCAAAATAAAAGGAAACATGTTATTCTTCAAATGGCAATGCGAATATGGATAAAGAGAAGAAATAATTATATCAAGGTAAATAGTCAACCTAACTATCTCTATGGTTGGCAAAATAACCTGACTCCTTTAGTCAATGACTCTATAACTTAAATCTCTTGCACGGTAATTTATAAGGTTTATGTGTTGTATCGAATACTCTACTTTAGTGATTTAATTTATTACCGAATTCATTTCATGTATACATAATCCATACACTACATACGATTGTACGCAAATCACAATAAGTTAATCCAGATAATACATATATCACAAACATGCTAATATGTTGTATATCGTATCACCCTTCAAGTACTGCATGGTTAACCCATACACTATCACTCATCATATAATATTTTATTACCTCCTATAATAAGGTAGAGTTTCACAGTCCTGCATAAAGAACAAGCATGTAACATTATTCATTTTAAATAAGCACATCTTACTTTATGATACGCGGCCCGTCTCATACCCCGTCTTCACACCTTGCAACTCCCGCTAGCCCCTTCCTTCATTTAACAACACACAATGTGATACCCTGTTTTCACACCTACCAGCTCCCGCTGGCCCCTTCCTTCAATATATATATATATATATATATATATATATATGTGTGTGTGTGTGTGTGTGTGTGTGTGTGTGTATATATATATATATATATATATATATATGTGTGTGTGTGTGTGTGTGTGTGTGTGTGTGTGTGTGTGTGTGTGTGTGTGTGTGTGTGTGTATATAAACAATAACACTGTCTTCTCCCTCCCACCGGCCCAATCCTTCAAATATATATAAATATAGAAATACACAACATGTAAGTACAATTTTTACGTGCAAGCTAAAATATTACAAACCATCATGTTCACATATTTTCGAGCTTATTTATAACAACGAGTTCAACTTACCCGTTCTTTTACTTCAATTCTCAAACTTGCAATACACATATACCGTTAATTTTATCCGGAATATGATCAACATCACAATTAACAAACATCTCAACATGTACACACACGATACATGCACACAGGTAATACATATATGAATCAATTATCAATCTTCCTCTATTATACAACATACTACAATCATGTATATAATCATATATCAACAACTATATCAATCACTAACATTAATTATCTCAAATTCATAGATTATTAAGAAAATTCTTGAGGGAACGCTTACAACTCTTTATAGCCATATGGATTATTATACTAGACGTGTATTACCATTAATATATATGTAACACTATTTTTATATATCACTTGTTATGCCAACAGGAAGCAACTTTCATGACTTACTATTCTCTCTATTTATTAATTTGGTTTCCAACATTATATTTATAAAATTCATTGCAAAAACTAATTCGAAAAGTTAGATTATTTTAGTCAATTTGCCTCTGACCACTCTCTTACAATCAAAGTAGTGAAGCTTCTCTTTTATCTTATAAAGCAATATATGCGCATATATGATATGTGTACTTTCTATATGATGTTCTAAGTGGGTTTGAATTTGTTCATAGAAATTAGAATAACCTGATTGTCATAGTTATCGTCTAACCAATGTGTATTGCAAGACATCACACCTATATTTATATTTCTTAATGGTGTAACCGACTACTTAACTCAAATTCTTGTGTGTGTCTTATATATACATATACATTTGTCGGTTTAGTGTCACACTACTAATGATACTCTATTTAACTACCAATCTTTCTAAATATTCTATCTCTTTTAATTGACGCATTAATCTACGATTGCAATAATGATTTAACTCCATAGTTGTTATACCAGTTAGCTGCCCTTTCTAATTGAAGCTTAGTTCTTGCTAAAACCAATATAGTTTTATATATTGTTCAAGTGTCACACAAGGATTTAGTATCTGACATGTGAGAACTAGCTCATAGGCTCACTTACAGTATCTATCATAAGTTTGATGTATGTGCCCTAAATAAGTTCAAAATCCATGCCTCCACAAGGAACTTTCAAGTCATCTCCTTACCACTGAAAGCATCTTAAAAAAATAGGCGATAAGACTTGATACAAGGTATCCTAGATCAAAGAAAAGAGAGCTCCTTTACTTAATAAGCATAATATATATAATATCAAATGCAAGAGGGCGGATACATGCACTATTCATGGAAATGTAACTAGTCACTGGACGATTTTGGCTTCCTAAAGTAAAGGATACGAAGCGTTATGAATTTAATATGACAACGCTAAAGAGAAAAGTATTATACTAATACCCTTTCATAGGACCATGATTTCATTTACTGCAACTGCTGGTCAGGACCCAGATGGAGAAAAGTGTTCTAATAATGAAGTCTATAAGACAAAACGTTGAGTATTTATACAGAATTCTTTGAAGAGATTCCAAAGAAAATAATGAATGAGCACTAATAGTGAGCTTTAATCCTTTAGAGGAATATTTGAAAAATATTAGATAAAGATGGACCAAACTTCCCATATTAGAGGAACTTGGATTATTGATTTAAACTTTTACATATTCCTATTTTACGATACTCAATAGGATTATTCAGGTTGTTACCAAAACAAGTAAGGAATCAATGAATGTTACATCGCCACAGGAATATAAGTCTTATATACCATGGAATGTTCCAAGTCAACTCTCTATATGTAGATGGCAGCTTAGTAGGAAGTTCTGAGTGATTTAAGGTATGATGGAAGGCTATGAATACCTTATTATTCTAATATTTTAAATTCTATATCTCAATTTCTTGACTTGTTAATTTACTATTCGATGTTACTCTTCACTTCAATGCCTTGATCCTTTCAGTAGATCTAGAACTCAAATAAAAGTTCACACGAAATCTCTTAGTCAAGAGCAACGTGTGCAACAATCATGCATGATTGGTTACCACATCCATAAAATTTGCTTGCATAACCTATAATTTGACTCCTAGTTACACGATTAGCATATTTACAAGTATCTTAATCCCAATTACAACGTATTATACTTAGCGTAACTCTTCTTCATTTTAGTTGACGGTAACATGATCGTAACTAACATATGGTTAGCTTCCCAGTAGAAAATAATTTACAACAGTGATACAAGATCAAGGTTCACACCTTACTACAAAATTCTAGATTCAAGAATTGTACCAATCAAGTCTCGCAACAATCCCTAAATCTATTTGTAGTGCTTCGATAAAATTTCTATCACATACATCCAAGCAGAACATGACATGATCCACTGAAAGGTAAACTCTTATGGCTTCTTATATCTTTTAAGCAGTATATCACATACTATAACTAGTTTGATTTAGCAGAGATTATTAGTCATGAACTTATTGCTTAAATACATTTTGTGGCTCAGTCTTTCCAGACAACTAATGGAGTTCATATCATAACTTTTATTCTACACACTGGAATAGAATGAAAAAAGATTTATTAGAAACTAGACTCCACTACCTTTCCAATGATATATTACATGATAGGTTTCATTTAAGTAAATTACTCCAAATATTCAGAAACTCATCAGCTGTGAATGAGTTCTACAGCATGACAGTTTCGACCAACGTACAATATTTCAGTCATAATTTAAGGTACAGGTATCAAATGAGGACATGGTATGAACCGTTTGAAAATATACTTGATTATCTTTCCAACCGTATATAATACAATATTATTTAACCCTAATACACTGATGAATTGAGCCTAATTTTACAGGTTATGTTGTTTAACAAATTTCTGCACCTATTGGGAAGATTCTCTATTTTACACAAGATGATAGTTCTGTCCAGAAATTTTACAAGAAAATATAGGGGAAATATAGATTAAAGACTCCCATAAATGACAGAAGTTAATCACTACATATCATGAAAATTTTGTTGAAATTGAGAAAATTGACATAGGTTTAGATCAAGATGGAATCTCCCTCACCTCCTTGTCCTTCCTTGTTACTGCCTTTGCTCTCTTCTTGCCGCCTCTCTGTCGCTGGCCGGGCCACCGCCGACCGCCACTGACCTCGACGCGCCCAGCTCTAAAGAAGAGAGGGAGAAGGGGAGAAAGGGAGAAAGATGAGAGGGTGAGATTGGGAGAGAGATTGAGGGTTGGAAAGAGATCTAGAGAGGTTGGATTTGGGTTTATTTTCAAGGGTTCTTAGGTTGAAGATGGAGGATGAAAAGAGATGAATAAGGGATTAGTTGTCACCCCCTTTTACACAAATCTCTCCTCATAATCATGTATTACACATATTCACAACTTCTCTCTTCCCTTATCTTGCTATCTATGTACACACTTCAAGGCTAATTCTAACCATCCATCTACCCATGCCATGCATACCTACCCCTTACTATTAAATATGCAATAATAAATATTATGATATTTCTTTTGTATTTGATTGTATTATCTTATATTTATACAATATACCAACACACCCATGCAATGTATATATTTATACCCACACATATACTCCATATCCATATATACATGCCCAAATATTCATACACCTATATTTGCAATCATAAAATTTTATTTCACTTCATATTTCCCCTATAACCAAAATTAAAATAAATAAAAATATAAATAAAAATTCTATTTTATAGAAAACACGTTCAATCATCGTCTCAAATAATTCTGTCTGATCATGTTAATCAAATATTAGGATATTAAATTAGGATTTTAATGATCGGGGTGTTATAGTTCTACCTCACTTACAAAAGTTTAGTCCTCGAAACTTGGCACCTGAATAAGTATAAAATCTTCGCATTTTTACTGCTTATCACAAAATCTTTCTATGATGTAATATCTTTCTCGATTATTCACCTCAAAGATTCATTATCCCTTAATCACTTCTATACTATGTCCTTACGATCCAAATTAATCTTGACTCGCTTGATATTTTAATCATTTTATTACTCTAGTATCTCATACCACTGGCAGCTCATACTAAGAGCCTACATCCTCAGCAGAACACATCTGAATTATGGCATGTGCATACTATAATTCGAACATAAGGTAGTGACCAAATATCCCGCGCTTTGAGACTAATCATACACGTAAGAACTCCTACCCCCTTTAAACCAACTATATCAAACAACATTTTTACATAAATATAAAACATAACTATGAATATCAATCATAACAATCAGCACTAGCAATTCAATCCTCTTTCTACTATTTACTTTAAGTCATACTCATTCTATATCCTGAGCTCTGATACCAACTGTAACGGTCCCAGTATTTATAGATTCTCAATTAACATAAACGTCCTTATTAATCAAAAGATTATCATAATCATATATAATTTCTTAAAAATTTCAACAGCATTTCCTTTATATTTAATCACTTACCCCAAATACACAGTATATCTATATTAGCCTTCACGGCTTATCTCAATCCAAATACATAAATCAACTCAAAGTTTCACCACAGAGTCATAATAAGATTTCGGCTTGACATCACCTACTTATCATCAAGTCCATAGAGCAGATGAATCTCACTACTAATATCCACCATAATATGTGCTCGAGATTACCCTTCTCGGCATCCACAACATAACTCAGAATTACTTTATCTTCAAAGGAGAGTAAGAGAGAGAAGCTCTCACAGGCGATTTTCCCCCCCATGGTGGAAACCTGCCCTGGCTCTCCTACAGGCTTTGTGGCTCTTCTTCTTGGTCTTGCTCCGGATCTCTGATCTGGTACCCGAGCTCCCCATCCTCCCTGTTGGGGGCTGGTGATAGTGTGGGCTGTTTTCTTGATTCGTCCCCATGAAGCCTGCAACCAGATCTCGGTCTGGGGCTGCAATGGCTGTTAATAGGGGGGTGATTAAGGGTGGATCCTTGGATGTTGCAGCTGGTGCTGGCCGGATTCAACAGCAGCAGGTGGCGCCAAAGAAGGTTGGGCCGCCTAGGGATCAAGGTGGGAGGTTCATCAGAGGGGGATCTAAGGAGGAGGTGTCGGGTCCTGTCCAGGTCCAGCAACAGGGGGCGGCGGCGGTTCTGGATGCGGCTGTGCAGGATTCGGCTGAAAACATTGTGGATTCTGCAGAAGACAATGAGGTTAGTGAGTATGAATCGGATGGGAGTAGCTCTGTTTCTTCTTCTGCTGCCTCTGATTGTGAGATTGAGGGAGTAGGGAGGTCGGTGGAGCAGCAGGGGCTGTGCTCCACTCTGTTGGAGAATGTTGGGGTGCAGATGGCACACCAAGTGTTTGATGAATTGCCCCACACAGACCCGGTTGCTGCTGGGGTAATTCTGGGAGGTGATTCTATTGCTAGGGTGTCGGAGAAGGGTGGGGTGAGTGGGTTGAAGGCCCCATGGGTGAATCTTTTTAAAGATAATCGCAATTTGGGTAATGGGTACAAGTTGGAAGAGGTTATAGTCGAAGGGGACATCGTTCAGCTTGACGAAGAGGATGTAGGTGCGGTTGAGGAGGCTGTGGGGATATGTTTGGTGGGACTGTTTTCTGGAAAATTCCCAGGTGTGGGGGCTGTCCAGAGATTATGGGATGGATGGAAAGTGGGAGGTAAACATTGGATCCATCGATCGGGATGGATTCTGTTTGAATTTTGTTCTGAGGAAGATAGGATGAAGGTTTTGAATGGCGGTCCTTACTTCGTTTTCGGGAGTAATTTAATGCTGAAAATCTTGCCACGTTGCTTTAGATTTGGGAGTGAAGTGATGACTACTGTTCCAACTTGGATTCAGTTACCGGACCTTCCGCTTGATTGTTAGAATGACAGGGCCTTGAGTAAGATTGTGTCTAAGGTTGGGATTCCTATCTCTACGGATCAGCTGACCCGGACTATTGACAGAATCTCCTTCGCGCGGGTGTTGGTGGAGGTAGATGTCTCGAAGGAGCTCGTTACTTCGGTGGAAGTGTAACGCCCCGATTCCACGATACGGGGACGTTACTGCGACGTATATACGTAGATCATAAATTGCCCCTACGTATATACGCTAAGCATAAAGTACAACAAAGATCAGAGTACGACAAAGCGTGGAAAGCATACATATGCCAACTCAAGATATACACATACAAAGTTATCACAGGATATTATAAAGTATTACACATTACATGTGTATTACATCATAACCAAGTCCAAAAGAATAATATGCAATATGTATACAAAAAGCTCACGAGTAGGATGGAGGTCTCGTGAGTCAAAAAGGAGGAGTCTGGCACGAGGGGACTGGAACTAGTCCGCCTGCTCACTAAGGTAAGCTTGGTCCTCTGTGGATGGCTCCACTTCGTTCCAAGCTTCGGAATCTGAATGTGCAAATCCAAGGAGTCAAGACATATAACAATAAACAAACTATAGCCAAGTGGCTAAGGAACATGAATAAGGAAAGATGAACAGTCATAAGGAATATCAACTAACAAGTATGAAAAGCATGAAGAGATAAAATCATAATACCATGAATCTACAGTTAACGTCTTATTATTATTACTTGTCTTACTGTGATATCTAACTATGTGACCCAGCGTCCCAGAGCACATAGATCCATATCCTAGTAAAGCAAGGTTGTTATTGGAAACAGCGGTTGTAATCGACGAACTATGTTTACAGTGGGTCCCGTGCATGCCCGGGACCACGGTCCAGGGTGTTCCGTTGCTTGATGACGGAACCAGCCGCAAGGCCTATCAGGAGGGACTTATGTATGCCCTTTGTCATGACTGTATCAGGAAGAGGGAGCAAGCACTCCCCTCGGTCCCCTGGAGGCCCTCAGGTCAGACCGGAAATATAATTGTACAATATACCTAATGCCACTGTAAACACGAACACATATCGATATCCGCATGTTTCCCCCGACCCATGTGTAAGTTGGTCCATTTTATACAAAAGTCAAGTGCATCATGCTTGGTTTAAGAGATAGCATGATAAAAGGTGATATTCACTATTTAACGAGTCATGAAACGAGAATATGTAATAACAAGTCATGAAGTAACAAGTGGTGAGATCCATAAAGTGACATGTCATGTAATACCAGTTATGAAGCATGAACAGGAATAATATGTCACACATGCATCAATGATAAGATCAAATTCAGAAAAGAAATTAACTAAGTCAAACAGTCAGAATTAGTCGACTAGGTGGAAGGATTAGTCGACTAATAGGGGTCTTAAGTCGACTAACAGTCTAGATGAGTCGACTAAAACTGGGTTCCAGAGAGTTGTAATTCTGTTTCAGGAAAAGTTAGTCGACTAGGGTTGTAAGGGTAGTCGACTAACAGGGAACTACTAGTCGACTAATGGATACTTAAGTCGACTAAGTCTGTGATACAGAGAGTTGATGTTTTATTTCAGGAAAACAGGAGTCGACTGGGGAGAAATGGGTAGTCGACTAGGGGTCTCTAGTCGACTGGAAATCTGGTCTAGTCGACTAAAACTGTGAAATCAGAAAAGGTTAAGTTTCAACTAAAGTGGATTAGTCGACTAGTCCCTAGGTCAAGTCGACTAATCGTGGGAAAAACAGTGACAGAACAGATTTTCTGGTGGTTGTTCTTGATGATCTAAAAATAGGATTTTTATGGCACAAGTGTACATTATTTGTCAACACATATATACAAAGGGGTTTACAAGTCTTGGTGAGTAGATATACTCACTAGGATGGGTTTGATTGAAGCTTTACGAGTCCGGGAAGAGTGTGGTCGTCAAATGGCACCTATGTGATCCTTGGCGACGAAAAGAGCTACGATCCAAGCTCCAAATCAGTTGCTTGAGCTAGAGGTGAAGATCTTGTGGTGTTCTTGGAGTTAGGGTTGAGGTTAAGAAGAATGAGGGAGTTGGTGAGAGCTTTCTCTTTTGTTGAAGTGGAGAAGAAGAGAAGTAAAATGTAAAGGAAGAGTTTAAATATGGTGGGGATTTTGTGAAGGAGGTGTAATAAGATAGAAGTGAAGGGTGTTTTTGCAAAAAGGAGGGGGTGAGGTGCCCCTCACCTGGCCACTTGGCCGGCCATGGGAGAGAGAGAGAGAGAGTGGCATTAATGAGGAAGTAGGTGGGAAATGAGGTGGAATTTTGGAAGATATTTGAATTTTTGGAAAAATGGGAAAAGTTTGTGGTTGTGGAGAAAGAGAAATAAAGGAAAAGGAAAAATGGAAAGAAATTCATAAAGGAAGATATTTACTCTTGGACTTAGAATATAAAATAATGAAAAGACAAGTTCCCGGGTTTAAGTTGAGGATACGGAAAACATTTCAGAAATACCGAAATCGTCCGAAATTCAAGTATCTCGGAACGACTCGTAAGTTTCACCAAAAATCAATAATAATATATGAAGACTAATAGTGAAATCCTTTTTAAGAAATACTTTATAGTTTTAAAACTAAAAATTCCGGAATCAGTTATCTACCGACTCCGTTAGAATTTTCATAAATTCATAAAATTCTCAGAAAAAGTATTTAGATAGAAAACAGGATTCTAAGAAATAAAGCCTAAAGGACTTTCTAGAAATTCCTAACTGTTTGGAAAATAAAAATTCGGGAATCGATCAGTGACACTGGTCGACACCGGTTTTGAAGAAATTCATTTTAATTGAGGAAAAATCCAGAAAATCATATAAAATCTAATATATTAGAAAATGATATTTGAAATTGAAATCGGTCAAATACAGGAAGTAAATCGAAAAATACGATCGAAAAGCTGAATACGCAACTAAGTACGTATTCTGGAAACGGGGTATTACAATCCATCCACCTTACAAAAATTCGTCCTCGAAATTTCATAAGGTGAAAGGTAACAGGAAAAGTAACAGATAGAGAAGGATAAGATGGAAGATAACGGTAGAGAAGAATAGAAGGAAAGAGTCTTACCATTCAAGATGTGAAAAGTTGAGGATAGCGCTCACGGATAACGTCCTCTCGTTCCCAAGTGGCCTCTCCTGGCGCATGCCTGTTCCAAGACACCAACACTAATGGTATAGCCTTGTTCTTCAGTGTCTTCACACTTCTGTCCAGAATGGCCATCGGCTGTTCCTGATATGATAAATTCGGTTGTAGTTCCAGTTCGGAGTGATCCAGGATATGACTATCATCCCTGACATACTTCCGCAACTGAGATACGTGGAAAACGTTGTGCACTCCGTCCAAAGATGGAGGTAAGGCCAATCTGTAAGACACATCTCCCACTCGCTCCAAAATCTCGAATGGGCCGATATATCTCGGACTCAGCTTTCCACGAAGACCGAACCGGATTACTCCCTTGGTAGGTGATATCTTCAAGAACACATGATCTCCTGCCTGGAATTCCAATGGCCTTCTCTGTGAATCTGCCCAACTCTTCTGCCTACTCTGTGCTGCCCTGAGGTGATCTCTGATGACTCTGACTTTCTCTGTTGTCTGAATCAGGATCTCTGGTCCCAAAAGTCTCCTCTCACCGACTTCATCCCAACAAATCGGTGATCTGTACTTTCTTCCATACAGTGCCTCAAAAGGTGCCATCTTGATACTTGCCTGATAACTGTTGTTATAAGAAAATTCGGCCAAATGAAGATGGTCTTCCCATGATCCCTTGAACTCAATCATGCAGGCCCTTAGCATATCTTCAAGGATCTGGATAGTCCTTTCAGATTGTCCGTCTGTCTGAGGATGATATGATGTACTGAATTTCAGACGAGTTCCCAAACTTTCTTGGAGACTTTCCCAGAAATGAGATCTAAATCTGGTGTCTCTGTCTGAAACAATACTGACTGGAACCCCATGAAGACGAACTATCTCCTTCATGTACTTGTCTGCCAGAACCTCTGTTGTCTGACCTACCCGAAATGGTATGAAGTGAGCTGACTTGGTGAGGCGATCAATGATTACCCACACAGCATTATTACCTTTAGGACTGCGAGGCAATGCCGTGACAAAATCCATGGTGATGTGCTCCCACTTCCACTCAGGTATCGGTAAAGGTTGTAGAAGTCCAGCTGACCTCTGATGCTCTATCTTTATCTGCTGGCAGACCAAGCATTTGGCTACAAACTGAGCTATCTCCCTCTTCATAGCATTCCACCAAAACTGCTTCTTGATGTCCTGATACATCTTGGTTCCCCCTGGGTGTATGGAATAGGCTGAACTGTGAGCTTCTGCTAGGATCTTCTGTCGAACTTCTCCTTGGGGAACACAAAGTCTGCCTCCAAAATATAATGCACCATCTGGATGAATACAGATATCAGTCCTCAATCCAGCCTCTACCTGAGCTCTGAATTTCAGTAATCTGGGATCTTCCTTTTGAGCTTCCTTGATCTCATCTATCAATGCTGACTGAATCTGTAAAGTCATGAACTGTCCTGCCTTCTCAGTTCCTCGAACTATCATCAAGTCCAATCTGATGAAGTCTTGAATCAACTCCTTCTGCTGAGTGAGCTGGACAAGCACTCTATTCTCTGGCATCCTGCTCAGTGCATCTGGAACTGTATTGACCTTGCCTGGATGATATTACAAGTCAATATCATAGTCCGCCATAAGTTCAAGCCACCTCCTCTGCCTCATGTTCAACTCTTTCTGTGAGAAAATATACTTGAGGCTCTTGTGATCCGTATATATCAACACTTTGTCTCCCAGAAGATAATGCCTCCAAATCTTCAAGGCAAAGATAACAGCTGCTAGCTCCAAGTCATGAGTTGGGTAATTCCGCTCATGAGTCTTCAGTTGCCTAGATGCATATGCTATGACATGATCATGTTGCATAAGTACACATCCCAGGCCTTTTCCTGATGCATCACTGAATATGACCATCCCTCCTCTCCCTGAGGGAGTCTTCAAGATTGGAGCTGAAATGAGCCTCTGCTTCAATTGCTCAAAGGTTGCAGTACACTCCTATGTCCATATGTACCTTTCTCCTTTCCTGGTGAGCTTGGTCAACGGGGCTGCAATCCTAGAGAAATCCTGGACAAGGCGTCTGTAATATCCGGCTAGTCCAAGAAAACTCTTAATCTCAGTCACCGTCCTCGGAATCGGCCAATCTCTCACTGCCTGGATTTTGCTGGGATCAACTGAAATTCCTTCTGCTGAAACCATGTGTCCAAGGAAGGCTATGCTGTCCAACCAGAACTCACACTTGCTCCTCTTGGCATGAAGCTGCTCCTGCTGGAGAGTCTGCAACACAATCCTCAAGTGTTCTGCATGCTCCCTGTTGTTCTTTGAATAGATCAAAATTTCATCTATGAAAACGACAACGAACTGATCCAGATAGGGCGAGAACACTCGGTTCATCAAATCCATGAAAACTGCAGGGGCATTGGTGACTCCGAAAGGCATAACTAGAAACTCATAGTGGCCATAACGGGTCCTGAATGCCGTCTTCGGGATATCCTCCTTCTTCACCCTCAGCTGATGGTAACCCGACTGTAAATCTAATTTAGAGAATACACGGGCCCCATGAAGCTGATCAAACAGATCATCAATCCTGGGTAAGGGATACTTGTTCTTGATGGTTACCTTGTTCAATTCTCTATAATCAATACAAAGCCTTTTACCACCATCCTTCTTGTTCGCCAATAGCACTGGAGCTCCCCATGGTGAAGTACTTGGTCTAATCAATCCTTTGTCTGAGTATTCCTGCAGTTGCTTCTTCAGAATCTCTAACTCTGTCGGTGCCATCCTGTACGGAGCCTTGGATATAGGAGCTGCTCCTGGAACTGTGTCAATGGAGAACTCGATCACCCTGTCAGGTGGCAGTCCTGAGATCTCAGCAAACACTCCTGGGAATTCATTCCACACTGGTACCTTCTGCTTTTGAACCTCCGAAGTAGTCATCCGAGTCTTTCCCTTGGTAGACTTCACCTCTCCACTGAATTGGAACTCCGGTTGATGAGGGATTCTGAAATTAATTTTCTTCTCCCTACAATCAATAACTGCATGGTACTGACTGAGCCAGGTCATGCCTAAGATTACGTCGTACCCTTTGGTGTCTAGTACGATCATATCTATGGCCAAGATCTTATCACATAGTTCTACTGGACAATCAGTACAGACTCTAGAAGATATGACTACCCCATTCCCTGTACTAATCTCCCATTTGTGGTCTAAAGATCTAACAGGTATAGAATGCAAAGCCACAAAATGGTCTGAGATATAACAATGGGATGCACCTGAATCGAAGAGAGCGAGAACAGGTTTCGAATGAACTCTGATGTTACCTGTTATCACCTCCTCTGAAGCCTCAGCCTCTTCTGCAGTCAGATTGTAAGCCTGACCTCTACCACGCCCTACTGCAGTCCTAGCTCCTCTCTGGACTGGGCGAACAACATGCTGTGGAGGAAGGGGAAGAGCTCTCCTCATCACTGGTCCCTGATTCCTCTGCCCAAGTGGCCCTGGAAGTGCCCTCTGTCCATTCGGTCCTTGAGGTGCCGGCAAAGCTTGGTTGGCAAACCCAATTCTCCTGTGTGGACAAGCTTCAATGGAATGATCTCGAGATCCACACACCAAACACCATCCATTTGCCCTACGGCAATTCTGCTGAGAATGACCTAGTTTCTGGCAAAAGTTGCAGATAGGACCTGGTCGAGCCATCTGGTAAGGAGCTGGTCTGAATGGTTGCCTCATCTGAACCTTTGCTGCTCTGTATGGGCCTCCTCTTCCCATTGGTGCAAACGGCCTCTTCATGGCCTGGTTCCTCATCTGGTTGGCTTGCTTCTTCTCTAACCCACGCTCCACCTCTCGAGCTATGGTGAGAACTTCTGAATAAGTCTTCAGTTGCTGGGGCATCAAGAAGACCTGTATGTCCATATGCAGGCCCTGCTGGAATCTGCTTGCCCGCTTCTCCTCATCCGTCACCATGTACGGAGCAAAGCGGCTGAGTCTGAGAAACTCCGCGGCATACTCATCCACGGACTTGTTCCACTGCTGGAGTCTGATAAACTGCTCTTCCATATCTTTCTGAGCAGTAACAGGGAAGAATCTGCTGTAGAAACTCTTGGAGAACGTATCCCAGGTGACAGGCTTCTCCAATCTGGCCTCTTCAGCGAGCCACCAAGTTCTGGCTACATCTTTCAACTGAATCTTGGCGACCTCAACTTGGTTCTCCTTTGGTACTCTGGCTGCATTCAGCAAATCTGTGGTGTCTGTCAGCCATTGTTCAGCATCCAGGGGTTTCTCTTCACCCGTGAATATGGCTGGTTGTAGCCTCTTGAAGTCTGATATATTCCCCGGCCTCTGTTCCTTTGGAGCTGTCAACTCTTGCCGGAGAAGCTCAGTCTGCTGCTGCTGGTTCTCCATCATTGTCTGAATGACCCTTAGAATGTCCACATTCTCTCCCGTGGGTCCATTCGAAGCTTGCCCCGAGTGGTTACGGCCCGTCCTTCGCTCCATACCGAGTTAGGAATAGAAAACTGGAATTTGAAAACAATTGGAAGGAGTTTAGGATACAAGGGAATGAATCGAGGAAGGAATCAAGGACTTAATAACTTTGTATATTGTAGTTGGCATTAGCAAATTACTAGAATTTGCTGCTTGATTGTACTTTAGGTTTGAGAGCCTAAGCTCTGATACCAACCTGTAACGCCCCGATTCCACGATACGGGGACGTTACTGCGACGTATATACGTAGATCATAAATTGCTCCCACGTATATACGCTAAGCATAAAGTACAACAAAGATCAGAGTACGACAAAGCGTGGAAAGCATACATATGCCAACTCAAGATATACACATACAAAGTTATCACAGGATATTATAAAGTATTACACATTACATGTGTATTACATCATAACCAAGTCCAAAAGAATAATATGCAATATGTATACAAAAAGCTCACGAGTAGGATGGAGGTCTCGTGAGTCAAAAAGGAGGAGTCTGGCACGAGGGGACTGGAACTAGTCCGCCTGCTCACTAAGGTAAGCTTGGTCCTCTGTGGATGGCTCCACTTCGTTCCAAGCTTCGGAATCTGAATGTGCAAATACAAGGAGTCAAGACATATAACAATAAACAAACTATAGCCAAGTGGCTAAGGAACATGAATAAGGAAAGATGAACAGTCATAAGGAATATCAACTAACAAGTATGAAAAGCATGAAGAGATAAAATCATAATACCATGAATCTACAGTTAACGTCTTATTATTATTACTTGTCTTACTGTGATATCTAACTATGTGACCCAGCGTCCCAGAGCACATAGATCCATATCCTAGTAAAGCAAGGTTGTTATTGGAAACAGCGGTTGTAATCGACGAACTATGTTTACAGTGGGTCCCGTGCATGCCCGGGACCACGGTCCAGGGTGTTCCGTTGCTTGATGACGGAACCAGCCGCAAGGCCTATCAGGAGGGACTTATGTATGCCCTTTGTCATGACTGTATCAGGAAGAGGGAGCAAGCACTCCCCTCGGTCCCCTGGAGGCCCTCAGGTCAGACCGGAAATATAATTGTACAATATACCTAATGCCACTGTAAACACGAACACATATCGATATCCGCATGTTTCCCCCGACCCATGTGTAAGTTGGTCCATTTTATACAAAAGTCAAGTGCATCATGCTTGGTTTAAGAGATAGCATGATAAAAGGTGATATTCACTATTTAACGAGTCATGAAACGAGAATATGTAATAACAAGTCATGAAGTAACAAGTGGTGAGATCCATAAAGTGACATGTCATGTAATACCAGTTATGAAGCATGAACAGGAATAATATGTCACACATGCATCAATGATAAGATCAAATTCAGAAAAGAAATTAACTAAGTCAAACAGTCAGAATTAGTCGACTAGGTGGAAGGATTAGTCGACTAATAGGGGTCTTAAGTCGACTAACAGTCTAGATGAGTCGACTAAAACTGGGTTCCAGAGAGTTGTAATTCTGTTTCAGGAAAAGTTAGTCGACTAGGGTTGTAAGGGTAGTCGACTAACAGGGAACTACTAGTCGACTAATGGATACTTAAGTCGACTAAGTCTGTGATACAGAGAGTTGATGTTTTATTTCAGGAAAACAGGAGTCGACTGGGGAGAAATGGGTAGTCGACTAGGGGTCTCTAGTCGACTGGAAATCTGGTCTAGTCGACTAAAACTGTGAAATCAGAAAAGGTTAAGTTTCAACTAAAGTGGATTAGTCGACTAGTCCCTAGGTCAAGTCGACTAATCGTGGGAAAAACAGTGACAGAACAGATTTTCTGGTGGTTGTTCTTGATGATCTAAAAATAGGATTTTTATGGCACAAGTGTACATTATTTGTCAACACATATATACAAAGGGGTTTACAAGTCTTGGTGAGTAGATATACTCACTAGGATGGGTTTGATTGAAGCTTTACGAGTCCGGGAAGAGTGTGGTCGTCAAATGGCACCTATGTGATCCTTGGCGACGAAAAGAGCTACGATCCAAGCTCCAAATCAGTTGCTTGAGCTAGAGGTGAAGATCTTGTGGTGTTCTTGGAGTTAGGGTTGAGGTTAAGAAGAATGAGGGAGTTGGTGAGAGCTTTCTCTTTTGTTGAAGTGGAGAAGAAGAGAAGTAAAATGTAAAGGAAGAGTTTAAATATGGTGGGGATTTTGTGAAGGAGGTGTAATAAGATAGAAGTGAAGGGTGTTTTTGCAAAAAGGAGGGGGTGAGGTGCCCCTCACCTGGCCACTTGGCCGGCCATGGGAGAGAGAGAGAGAGAGAGTGGCATTAATGAGGAAGTAGGTGGGAAATGAGGTGGAATTTTGGAAGATATTTGAATTTTTGGAAAAATGGGAAAAGTTTGTGGTTGTGGAGAAAGAGAAATAAAGGAAAAGGAAAAATGGAAAGAAATTCATAAAGGAAGATATTTACTCTTGGACTTAGAATATAAAATAATGAAAAGACAAGTTCCCGGGTTTAAGTTGAGGATACGGAAAACATTTCGGAAAATACCGAAATCGTCCGAAATTCAAGTATCTCGGAACGACTCGTAAGTTTCACCAAAAATCAATAATAATATATGAAGACTAATAGTGAAATCCTTTTTAAGAAATACTTTATAGTTTTAAAACTAAAAATCCCGGAATCAGTTATCTACCGACTCCGTTAGAATTTTCATAAATTCATAAAATTCTCAGAAAAAGTATTTAGATAGAAAACAGGATTCTAAGAAATAAAGCCTAAAGGACTTTCTAGAAATTCCTAACTGTTTGGAAAATAAAAATTCGAGAATCGATCAGTGACACTGGTCGACACCGGTTTTGAAGAAATTCATTTTAATTCAGGAAAAATCCAGAAAATCATATAAAATCTAATATATTAGAAAATGATATTTGAAATTGAAATCGATCAAATACAGGAAGTAAATCGAAAAATACGATCGAAAAGCTGAATACGCAACTAAGTACTTATTCTGGAAACGGGGTATTACAGGAAGTGAAACTGCCAACTGGGGTAGTCTATGATCAGTTGGTGGTGTTTGAGTCTCCACCAAAATACTGTAAGAAATGCAAGACTTTTAGCCATGGTGATGCAGGGTGCAACAAAGTTTCAGGGGGGAGGATCTACCCTCTTTATGTGCCTAAGAGGAAGATTCAGACTGGTGGGGTAGATACAGTAAATGTTGCGAGTTACAAGGGGGGCATGCCTCCAGTTGGCAAGCCTAAGGTTGGGAAACCTTCATCTGCGAAGTCAGGGGTTCTTTGGATGAGACGGGCCGGCCTACCCCATGTGTGCCAGGGTCTTCTGCTCTGCCGCCAGCAAATGAGGGTTTGGTGGCAGTGCCAGGTGAGGGAAGGTCTGGGAGCTGCAGTTCAGGTATGGCAGGAGCTACCTTGCTGCCAGCTATGGCCGGGATGGCAGCAATTCCTGTTGCGTCTCCTGTTTGCCCTGCTGTGGACTTGGATACTAGAGCTGTGGGAGTGGCTGCAGCTGCTATAAAGGGGAAGCAGAAGATGTTGTCTGATCAGCAAGATGCGGCTGCTGTCCTCCAACATTCTGATGTACTGGACACTCGGTTGGAGGCTGTGTGCCCAGCGGAGGGCCTGGATACAGATGATGCGGGTTGGACTAGAGCTGGCAAGAAGAGGAAGCAGAAGAAGAAGTCAGGTGTTGCTGCTGTTCACCATCAGTTGGAAGGGGAGGGTTTGCAGTTGGAGCCTACGAACTGTGTATCCCGTAGTTGGGCGGAGGAGTGTGAAAGGACTCAGTTTCTGCATGCAAGATCGGCTTCTGTATCTAAGGGGAAATTGAAGGGGAAAGGCCTTCACTCCTCTTAATGATGGCTGCGTCAAGGGGGATTGTGAGGGAAAGCTTTGCTTCCCTCTAAGTAAAGGTTGTGTCCTGGTTATCGTTGGGCCTCAGTTTCCCCCGAATGGGGGGCTGAGGCCATAACTAGATATTGGGTTTGGATGAGTGTTGTATCCTCTTGTGGGCTTCATTGGGTAGGCTTTGGTTGATGTAGCTCTTGTTTGGGCTGCTCTAAGTATATTTGTAGATACCTTTTTTGGGAAATATAAAATTTACATTCTCCAAAAAAAAAAGAATTACTTTATCTTCAACTTAATTATAGTCATTACAAACTACCTCCTCTTTACATCAATATATCTAACAAGAATAATATATGATATATGTACAAATCACTAAAGTTATGGGTATGTAAAACAAAATCTTTCTAACTATTAACATGTAACTATATCTGTAATAAGTTTACTAGTAATGAAACTTCTCCACAAAATGCCCAAAGCCTAAGCTGGGCCTCTATCTCGCCGCAACCTGAAAACATGAAACTGTAAGGGAGTGAGCTCGACAGCTCAGTGAGGAGAGAAAAAAGAGATTAAGGAATGATATACTTGTCAAAATAAAAGAAAACATGTTATCCTTCAAATGGCAATGTGAATATGGATAAAGAGAAGAAATAATTATATCAAGGTAAACAGTCAACTCAACTATCTCTATAGTTGGCAAAATAACCTAATTTCTTCAGTCAATAACTCTATAACTTAAATCTCTGCACTATAATTTATAAGGTTTATGTGTTGTATCGAATACTCTACTTTAGTAACTTAGTTTATTACCGGATTCATTTTATGTTTACATAATCCATACACTATATAGGATGGTGCACAAATCACAATAAGTTAATTCAGATAATACATATATCACAAACATGCTTATATGTTGTATATCGTATCACTCTTCAAGTACTGCATTGGTTAACCCATACACTATCACCCATCATATAATATTTTATTACCTCCTATAATAAGGTAGAGTTTCACAGTCCTGTATAAAGAACAAACATGCAACATTATTCATTTTGAATAAGCACATCTTACTTTATGACACACGGCCCGTCTCATACCCCGTCTTCACACCTACCAGCTCCCACTGGTCCCTTCCTTCAAAAAATATATATATAATAAACAACAACACCGTCTTCCCCCTTCCACCAGCTCCGGCAACCCCTTCCTTCAAATATATATAAATATAAAAACACACAACATGTACGTACAATTTCTATATGCAAGTCAAAATATTGCAAACTATCATGTTCATATATTTTCGAGCTTATTTATAACAACGAGTTCAACTTACCCCATCTTTTACTTCAATTCTTAAACTTGCACCACATATATATTATTAATTTTATCCGGAATATGATCAACATCACAATTAACAAACATACTCAACATGTACACACATGATACATGCACACAGGTAATACATATAGGAATCAATTATCAATCTTTCTCTGATTATACAACATACTACAATCAAGTATATAATCATATATCAACAACTATATCAATCACTAACAGTAATAATCTATTAATCATTTCAAATTCATAGATTATTAAGAAAATTCTTAGAGGAACACTTACAACTCTTTATAACCACATGGATTATTATACTAAATGTGTATTACCATTAATATATATGTAACACTATTTTTATATATCACTTGTTATACCAACAGGAAGCAACTTTCATGACTTACTGTTCTCTCCATTTATTAATTTGGTTCCTAACATTATATCTGTAAATTTTATTATAAAAACTAATTAGAAAAGTTATATTATTTTAGTCAATTTGCCTGTGACCTCTCTCTTACAGTCAAAGTGGTGAAGCTTCTCTTTTGCCTTATAAAGTTATATATGCGCTTATATGATATGTGTACTTTCTATATGATGTTCTAAGTGGGTATGAATTTGTTCATAGAAAATAGAATAACTTAAATCGTCACAGTTATCGTCTAACCCATGGTGTATTGTAAGACATCACACCAATGTTTATACTTCTTAATGGTGTAACCGACTACTTAACTCAAATTCTTGTGTGTGTCTCATTTATACATATACATTTGTCGATTTAGTGTCACACTACTAATGATACTCTATTTAACTATCAATCTTCCTAATATTCCATCTCTATTAATTGACGCATTAATCTACGATTTCAATAATGATTTAACTCCATAGTTATACCAGTTAGCTGCCCTTTCTAATTGAAGCTTAGTTCTTTCTAAATCTAAATAGTTTTATATACCGTCCAAGTGTCATACAAGGATTCAGTACCTGACATGTGGAACTAGCTCATAGGCTCACTTACAGTATCTATCATAGGCTTGATGTATATGCACTAAATAAATTCAAAATTCATGTCTCTACAAGGAACTTTCAAGTAATCTCCTTACCACTGGAAGATACTTGAAGGAAAATAGGTGATAAGACTTGATACAAGGTATCCTAGACCAAAGGAAAGAGAGCTCCTTTACTTAATAAGCATGATATATATAATATCAAATGCAAGAGGGCAGATACATGCACTATTTATGAAAATGTAACCAGTGACAGGACGATTTCGGCTTCCTGAAGTAGAGGATGTGAAACGTAAGAAATTAAGATGACAAGGCTAAAGAGAAAAGTGTTATACTAATACCCTTTTAATAGGACCAGGATTTCATTTACTGCAACTGCTGATCAAGACCCAGATGGAGAAAAGTGTTCTAATAATTGTCTATAAGACAAAATGTTGAGTATATACACAGAATCCTTCAAAGAAATTCCCAAGAAAATAATGAATGAGCACTAATCGTAAGCTTTAATCCTTTAGAGAAATATTTGAAAAATATTAGATACAGATGGGCCAAACTTCCTATGTTAGAGGAACTTGAATTATTGATTTAAGCTTTTACATATTCCTATTTTACGGCACTCAATAGGATTATTCAGGTTGTTACCAAAACAAGTAAGAAATCAATGAATGTTATATCGCCACAGGAACATAAGTCTCATATACCATAAAATGTTCCAAATCAACCCTCTATATATAGATGGCGGCTTAGTAGGGAGTTTTGAGCGCTTTAAAATACAATGAAAGGCTATGAAATACCTTATTATTCTAATATTCTAAATCCTATATCTCAATTTTTTGACTTGTTTATTTATAATTTTGTGCCACTCTTCACTTCAATGCCTTGATCCTTTCAATAGATCTAGAACTCAATTAAAAGTTCACATGAAATCTCTTAGTCAAGAGTAACGTGTGCAACAATCATACATGATTGGTTAAGTAACCCACATTCATTGAAATTTACTTTCATAACTTATAATTTAACTCTAGTTACATAATTAGCATATTTACAAGTATCTTAATCCCAATTACAACGTATTATACTTGGCGTAAGTTTTCTTCTTTTAGTTGACGGTAACATGATCGTAACTCATATATGTTAACTTCCTAGTAGAAAATAATTTACAACAATGATACTAGATCAAGATTCACACCTTACAATAAAATTCTAAATTCATGGATTGTACCAATCAACTCTGGAAACAATCCCTCAATCTATTCGTAGTGCTTCGACAAAATTCCTATCACATACATCCAAGCGGAACATGTCATGATCCACTGAAAGGCAGCATATCACATACTATAAATAGTTTGATTTAGCAGAGATCATTAAACATGAACTTATTGCTTAAATACATTTTGTGGCTCAGTGTTTCCGGACAACTAATGGAGTTCTTATCATAACTTTTATTCTACAAATTGAAATAAAATGAGGAAAGATTTATTAGAAAGTAGACTCCACTACGTTTTCAATGATATATTACATTATAGGTTTTAATTAACTAAACTATTCCAAATATTCAGAAACGCATCGGCTATGAATGAGTTCTGCGGCACGATAGTTTCAACCAACATGCAATATTTCAGTTATAATTTAAGGTACAAGTATCCAATAAGGACATGGTATGAACCGTTGGAAAGTAGACTCGATTGTCTTTCTAAAGGTATATAATACGATACTATTTAACCCTAATACGCTGATGAACTGAGCTCAATTTTATAAATTATTCTGTTTAACAGATTTTTGCACCTATTGGGAAGATTCTCTATTTTACTCAAGAAGATGATTTTGTCCATAAATTTTACAAGAAAATATAAAGAAAATATTGATTGAAGACTCTCTTAAATGACAAAAATTAATCACTACATATCATGAGAATTTTTCTGAAACTAAGAAAATTAAAATAGGTTTAGATAAAGATGGAATCTCGCTCACCTCCTTGTCCTTCCTTGTTGCTGCCCTTGCTCTCTCCTTGCTGCCGCTTCGACACCGACCGCACCGCTGCCGGCCGCCGTCGGGCAGCCGCGGCACACCCAGCTCCAGAGAAAAGAGGGAGAAGAGGAGAAGGATGAGAGGGTGAGATTGCGAGAGAAATTGAGGGTTGGAAAGAGTTCTAGAGAGGTTGGATTTAGGTTTATTTTCATGGGTTTTTAGGTTGAAGATGGGGGATGAAAAGAGATGAATGAGGGATTAGTTGTCTCCCCTTTTTACACAAACACCCCCTCATAATCATGTATAATATATCATCACAACCTCTCTCGTCCCTTATCTTGCCACCATACACACACACTTCAAGGCTAATTCTATCCCTCCATCTACCCTTGCCATGCATACCTACCCCTTACTATTAAATACTCAATAATAAAATATTATGGTATTTTTTGCATTTGATTTTATTATCATGTATTTACACAATATACCGACACACCCATGTAATGTATATATTTATACCCACACATACTCCACATCTATATATATATGCCCAAATATTCACACACCTATATTTGCAATCATTAAATTTTATTTCACTTCAAATTTTCCCCATAATCAAAATTAAAAAATAAAAATAAAAATAAAAATTCTATTTTACACAAAACATGTTCAATCATCGTCTCAAATAATTCTGTCTGATCAAGTTAATCAAATATTAGGATATTAAATTAGGATTTTAATGATCAGGGTGTTACACGCATTCAGGTGAATCCAGAATCCGCATTTAGCATCATGCCTCGCCGGGACATGCAACACTTGGGAATCTCCACTCACTGATTTGGCGCCACTCAAACTGTTATTTACGGTTTCAACACTAATGGTATGCGCCCAATGGGAAAGATTAAACTCAAATATTAGATCGGGGACCTAAGATCTAAGGTGACGTGCTATGTTATCGATACTGACACTTCATATAATTTGCTGCTTGGACGACCATAGATTCATCGCAACTTCGTCGTCCCCTCTACTCTCCATCAAGTCATGAAGTATGTTGACGGAGATGAAAAAGTCCGAACGTTGATCGCCGAAAGGCATTCATTCAAGAGGGTAGAGAACTACTTCACAGACTCCCTTATGTACCAAGATTCTCTAGAGACAGACGAGAATTCCCAGCCAGAAGAACTAGACTCTGGTAACGAAGCTGATGTCGAGTCAGAGACAGAAGAAGAATGTCTTTGGGAGCTGAATTCACTTGTAACGAACGTTAATAAGCTCGATGTCAATAACACCGCTAATGATGTAGGCGAGTGGTATATTAATGAAGAGTTAGATTTGGCTTACTTTTCTGTGTTTGCTTCTGATTCCATGCTATTAAATACTAATACCGATATAGATGATGACCCTTGGTCAGCAATAAATACCCTGACATCATTGCGTGTACCGGTGAGATCCTCTCATGGTATATCAAAGCGTCAGTGATGCGCATGAATCATTCTTTGAGGTCCCAGCAAACACAAAGGCCAAAAACTGATCCTTTTCAGAAAAATCGAGTCAAACCAATGACTTACAAAGACTCAGAAAGTGAGACTGAACTTCCTCAGTTCTCTTATTATGAGTTAAATTTACTCAGAATGATGGAGAACATGGGGTATGACCTAACAAGTGATTCTTTCTTGAGCTTCGACAAAGGAAGGAGAACACTGCTTCGATCCTTCGTTCCAAAAGGAAAAGCCCCCGATCATTGTCATCGAACTCGCAGATGGGTTGGGTTATGTGTCAACTCCAATCCCATCAGTCTCTGAGCCTGAAGGGTCATTATACTATAATCACTCGTCAGGCACGTCATCGTGGGAGTCAGATGTTAGTATCAGCAACATCTTCAAAGAACTTTCGGTAACTATGATTTCAATAAGCCACCCGGAAGATTGAGACGAAGAAATGATCCAGTCGGATACAAATTCTTGGATCAAAAACCTAAATACTCTCTGGGATATTCATTTTGAATAACGTAAACCACCCATAGAGGATAAGGTAACCCAGATTAGTCTAGTAGATGAGGCTAATCCCAAGCCTATCTTTATAAGTGAAAGCTTATCACCCCCCAGAAGGAAGATCTAATATCTTTTGTACGCGAGTATGTAGATATTTTTGCTTGAAACTATGAGGATATGCTTGGGCTTGACCCTCAAGTGGCTATGCATCACCACAACATCAATCCAGATGCGAAGCCCATTAAGCAACAGCAACAACGATTCCGCCCGGAGATAATGGAAGCGATTCAGTCAGAAGTCAAGAAGCTTATAGACTCTGGTTTTATCAGGAAAGAATAACATCCTGATTGGGTAGCCAATATCTTCCCTGTTACCATGAAGAATGGTAAGATCCGGGTTTGCATTGATTTTTATGATCTAAATGAGGCATGTCCTAAAGATGAGTTCCCCCTTCCAATCACGGATGTCATGATCGACAACACGTGTGGGTTCGAGCGGATGTCATTCATGGATGAATTCTCAGGTTACAATCAAATTAATATGTATGCTGACGATGAGAAGCATACATCTTTTAGGATACCATTAGAGGTGTATTGCTATACTGTCATACCCTTCGGATTGAAGAATGCAGGGGCGACATACCAGAAAGTTTTGAGTGCAATTTTCCACGAGCATATACGCAAAACAGCAGAATACTACGTAGACGATATTGCAGTGAAAAGCCGGGCCAAAGGCGATCACATAGCAGATCTGAAGACAGTATTCGATATCATGCGGGCTATCAATTGAAGATGAATCCCATCAAAAAACTTCCTGGGGGTAGCCAGTGGTAAATTCCTCGGGTTTGTCGTGACATCCAAAGAAATCCACCTCGACCCAGAGAAAGTCCATGCCATCTATGAAATGCAACCTCCAAGGAATCTTAGAGAGCTTAGAGGATTGCAAGGACGACTAGCATATATCCGGAGATTTATCTCAAATCTCACAGGACGATGCCAACCCTTCACCAAATTGATGAAGAAGCGTGTTACATTCATCTGGGATGATGCTTGCCAACAAGCGTTCAAGAAAATCAAGCGGTACCTCACGCATCCTCCTTTCCTTATAGCTTTGGTATCAGGAAAACTTTTTCTAATATATGTTTGAGTTATGGATCTCTAGGGGCTTTACTAGCTCAGAATAATGATCAGGGACACGAGCGAGCAATCTACTACCTGTGTAGAACTACGATCGGAACTGAACATCGATACAACTCGATCGAAAAAGAATGCTTGGCGTTGGTATTCGCCGTCTAGAAGACGCGACACTACTTGGTGCGCCAAATCATACATGTCATATCAAAAGTCAGTCCTTCAAGATTGCTTATGATGAAGCCATCATCACTGAATGGTCGATTGGCAAAATGGACCATGTTGCTCTCCCAATATGAGATGCAATTCCTGCCACAAAAAGCTGTGAAGGGACAGGCAGTGGCAGTCCTCTTGGCTGAGCATCCAGATTCAAGGGCAGCCAAATTTTATGAAGATCTCCTAAATGAGGTCGCTGAAGTTTGCTTGACCCAGACGTCTTTCGAAGGACAGGTGTAGCAACTCTTCTTCGACGGCGCATCAAGAACGGATTCTCGAGGAAATATCATAGCAAGAGTGGGGGTAGCAATTGTCTCTCCACAGAACTACGTAATCCCTCGTGCATTCTCATTAACTGAGCCATGTTCCAATAATGTAGCAGAATACAAGCTCTCTTGATTGGGATGCAAATCGCCGATGAGATTGGCGTTAAAAATCTCGAAGCATATGGTGATTCAAAGCTTATCGTTAACCAAGTTCGCGGGGAGTACGAAGTCAGACATGAAAACTTAGTATCCTATCATAACGTAACTATCCACATAGCAAAGAGGTTCAGAAACTTCTACATCGACTATGTACCTCACCAGCAAAATGCGCATGCAGATGCACTGGCGTACCTCACTGCCTCCTTGGCTCTTCCAGCCGGAGCGGCAAAGAAAGTACTCGTCTGCCATGACTTGTACTATCTGAAACTTGCCCTAAAAAATGATCAGATTCCAGCAGGGAACCATCAAGTCAAAGAAACTCTAGAGACTTCGGTAGGTCCAGAGCTCAAGGATTGGCGATTCTCGTATATCAACACGCATTGTACGGTATTTTGCTTGATGACCCTAAAGAGGCGGCTGTCATTAAAAGGAAAGCCCCTAAATTCTACTACAATGCGATCACAAGAACACTGTATCGCCGATCGCATAATGGAATCCTCCTCCGCTGCTTGTCACATAAAGAGGCACAGGAAACACTCAAAGAGGCTTATGATGGTATGCGTGGAGCTCACTGACCTGGTCCAAAACTTAGATATTGACTCAAAGACTTGAATATTATTGACCAAAGATGATCCCTGACACCATCACTTACGCTAAGCGATGTCACGCCTTTCAAATCTATGGTGACTTCATTCACCAGGCACCAGGACATCTTCACCCTACAACTTCTTTCTAGCCATTCAAAATGTGGGAAATGGATGTGGTTGGTCCTATCATCCCACTTTCATCTAAAGAACACCGGTTTATCTTAGCCATAACTGATTATTTTTTCAAAGGGGATGAAGTTATCCCCTTGAGGAAGTAAAGACATCTGATATGATCAAGTTTATTAAACATCACGTGGTCTATCGTTTTGGCGTGCCACGACAGATTGTCCATGATAATGGGCCTCAGTTCGTCAGTCAAGCCTTCTAAAGATTCCGCAACAAGTTTAGGATTTAGAGTGTATCTTCAACGACATACTATCCCGCCGTTAACGGCCTTACTGAAGCTTTCAACAAGACAATTGGGAAACTTCTCAAAAAATTCGTCTATAAAAGCTAACGTGACTGGAATGATAAGTTAGGTGAATGCATATGGGCTTATCGCACAACAGTGAAAACTCTGACGAAAGCTACACTGTTCTCTTTGGTTTACGGGTGTAAAGTCATACTCACACTAGAAATCTAAATCCCATCTCTATACATTACCTTAACATCGGAGATAAGAATTGAGGAGAAGCATCGACTGCGACTCCAGAAGCTGGAAGCTTTGGACGATAATGCCTGCAAGCTCAATAGCAAATCGAGCTCTATCAAGCTCGAATTACCAGAGCCTTCAACAAGGAAGTCAAGGAGAGGACTTTCGAGAAAGCTAACCTTGTCTTAGTTGTCAGAAAACCCATGGTTATGACACATAAGACAAAAGGGTATTTCCAGCTGAAATGGAAAGGATCATTTGTAGTAGAGTCAGTCTACTCAAATGGAGCATACCGCCTTATAACCCCAGATGGCAATACTCTCAGATGCATCTCAACGGCAGATTCTTGAAGAAGTACTACCCTTAATAGGATTCTTCTCAAGATCAGGTTAACATTACACCTCTGATCAAAACTTTCAGATCTAAGATGTTCGAAAGAACGCCAAGAAAAGCTTCTTTCTTCAATGGATCATATTACGGTCGATCATTGTCGAGCCGACTGAACATTGGTTACATCATAATGCATGATGTAAACATCGAAGGAAAGACAAAGTGTGAAACTTCAGTTTTAGCCTTGTTACTCTTCTCTAGTTTGTCTATCAAAATCCGATGCCTCTGAAGGCTAAGGATAGAGGAAAATATTGGCCTTTAAGTTCAACATAAGTCCTCGACAACTCATCATGCTGAGCGGAATAGCATGGCTAGCCCAACTCAAACGGTAGTTGGTAAAGGCGAACCAAATCCATTGATAGCTGAGAGTTTGCTAAAAATTCTAAGGGACTTGGTCCCGCCTTCCCCTCCAAAATTTCTTAACAATTCCCTTCCACAGAGAGGTAGTACCACAAAAATACCAGTATCCATTTTTCCAGCGAAATGAGCACAAACTTTTGTCACGTTAATAGTAAACCTCTAACAAGCCATTTTTCCTTAATCCCCAACAGGTTTCGTCAAGTTAATATTACACCTCTAACAATTTATTCCATTTTCCCACCAGAGTCCCCTACCAATTTTCTCCCATGGAGTGGTAGGTCTACAAGCTCAATCACTACAATGTTAACATTACATATCTAACAGTGAAAAGTTTAATTACTCCCCAATGAGTACGAACTTCTACTTGTCGCTCCCTTACATGGAGTCACAAGTCTTCAAAATTGTCAAGTTAACACTACACCTCTAACATTTCAAACTTCACGTGTCAATTCTCTTTAATAGAATGGCAAGTCCTCAAAATTACATTTATCGCAAATCAACTCTTGTTGTCATGTTGACACTACACCTCTGACAGATTACGGTTAAGTTTAATATCACACCTCTAACAGTGATCAAGTTGCTGCCAAGTTCAACATTAAACCTTTGACAGTCACTTTCCTCAGGCTATCATATCGAAGCTGAGATGAGCGATGCTAAGTTTAATATCACACCTCTAGCATTCAGTTCATTGTTAAGTTCAACAATACACATATGACAATGATTTTCCCTCAAACTTTCATATCGGAGTCGAGATGACTAGTACTAAGTTCAAAATCACACCCCAGCATTACCTCCACTGTCAAGTTTAACACTACACCTATGACAATGGTATTTTAAGTTTTCCCAAACTAAACTGAAATTCCTGTAGAGCTAAGTTAATATCACACCTCTAGCTCACATCCTTATCAATTTAATATCACACCTCTGACAAGATCAATCTAGTCCGTTAAGTTAATATCACACCTCTGATGGTAAATAAATACATAGATCCCCGACGGGTCTAGTCTTACTTGTTATTCTCATTAAAAGAATAACAGGTTCACTTAAAATCACTGTTAGGTTAATATCACACCTTTAACAGTGTTCTCACTAATCCCCAGCTGACTCTTACTTATGTTAATACTAACCTCTGATGAAGACTCAATCACAATCCTCCGCGGAATGAAAACTTTACTTGTCGTTCTCATTTATAAAATGGCAAGTCCATAAAACCTATTCCACTCCTGTCAAGTTAATACCACACCTCTGACAGAAGCCTTTTTCAATTCCTTAAATGAAAATTTTCAACTTTGACTTGCTAAGTTAAAATATTACACTTCTAGCAAATCAAAGATAATCACTTTCACTTGTCTAATTTTTAATGCAAAAAGAAAGTCAAGGCAAATAGGAAGACGGAAAAGTGTCACTTTTATTGATATTAAAAAATATAAAAGTAATACAAAACACTCTCTTTTCTAATAAGATTGAGTGTTACAATAAAAGAGTACAAAGAAGTCCCTCTTACTCAGCGAAAGGTTGCACTCACTCTTTAAAACATTGAAGATACACAAAATTCATCTTCTTGACTGTGACCGAAAACAACAGATCAACTTCCTCGCCTCTTGAGAACAATGGTGTTTCTCGAGGTCACAATGCAAGGGAGCATTCTCATTCCACCCGACCAACTGCTGCGAAGGTCTTAACAAGGCCACAATCCTTCGCTTAATGAGAAGCTCCACCACCAGAAAATCTTCTGATGAGCATGATTTTTTTGTTGTTGTCACTTCTTTGAGCAAGATTAGTGAAGGGAGGATCTGAGATCTTATTGGTGACGTCCGCTTTCCAGTGACCTTCAAATGCGTCATGATCATTTGATCAGGAAGGATCTGAGACCTTACTGGCGTATCATGTCTAATGATATCTTGATGTGTATCGAGAACCGTGCAGATCTTCCTCGTCCTTGGACAGAAGTTCTGACTTCTTAAGTGATCGCAATCAAACAAACTGGCCGTTTCATATCTCCTTTAATGGACACGGCAAAGACACTGAAACCAGCACCATCGATATGGCCAAGACCTGCAAGAAGTAAAAAAAATCCAATAGTTAAATTTCTGCAAAGACATAAAACATGAATCTAGAAGCACAAACACGGGTTTAAAGTTATGAACTCCAGACGCGAGTCTTATACGCGAATCTCGCGTTTAAAGCTTCAGGACGCAGAGTTTACCACACTCTGCAAAGATAGAAAATATGGATCGGAATGCAAGACTAATATTAGACTCGCGTCTGATGATTGAAACGCGAGGCATATATTAAAGGCGCAAACACAAGTCTTAAAACTTTCTAAAGTTAATCCAGACGCAGACAATATAGATCCGCGTCTAAGACTTCGAGACGCAGAGTTCGCCACACTCTCATCTAAGATTTTAACAGAGCGTATAAGGCTTATAAGACGTGGAGTTCACCACATTCGCGTTTAGAGACTTCAAAAGAGTATACACAAGCCTTAAAATTTTCTAAGTCATAAACTCCAAACGCGAGTCTTATATATAAACCCGCATTTCAAGCCTCAAAATGTGAAGTTCACCATGCTCGCGTCTGAAAAACTTGAGACTTAGAAGTCAACAAGCTCGCATTTCATCAATTAACGTTGGATCGCGTTTACAGAGCATGGACGCATGGATCTCAAGTCAACTATCTAAACTTCAAGAAAGAAGTTTTCAGAAGTTTCAGGAAGAGATCAAGAGACAGTCTCTTCATAACCGCTAATGACAGAGCTTCCAGGTAATGGAGCAATATCATGGCAAAACCCATTTTCTACCAGAAGAAAAGTTCTCTAGAGGGTGGACATCATCTGTCAAGTCACGACCATGAAAGCACCTGAAGGGATGCTTTTTGATTTTGAAATCACTTAACAGTGATAATCTTCGAAGAAGATTGCAAGAAAGCATCAAAGGTTTGGGTTCTTTTAAAAAACACTGAAAGTTCTTAAAAGCACATGCCCGCGAAGGAAAATAGTCAAGATGAATGACTGTTAAGAGGCTCATGGTCTATTTATAGGCTCGCTAGTGGCCATTAATTAACAGCATAAAAATCAAAGTTGTTCTTAAAGGCCAATTAATGCCTTAATTCCCTAAACGAATATAAAATTTAGTCTGAGTGAGACACGTGAATTTTTGCTCCGGGAAGTCCCAACGACACGCGTCCCTAACCATCAATGCTGACTTTGCCTTAAAAGATCCAGCGAGATCTTCGCGTCTCTATAAACTGCATGCGACGCTTCAAGGGTTGCATTTTGAAGTCTGCATCCCTTTGCAAACCAAAGGTTGTGTTTCCTCAACAGAATGAGAACTACGT
Organism: Agave tequilana; assembly: GCA_038442645.1. Taxonomy (NCBI): domain Eukaryota; kingdom Viridiplantae; phylum Streptophyta; class Magnoliopsida; order Asparagales; family Asparagaceae; genus Agave; species Agave tequilana. Next base: position 63,415 of record JAVJIF010006251.1, on the reverse strand, counting down.
CTTTAATAATTCAAGGTTGCGGCTTAAATTCGCATTCTTCCACGAACTGAGGGCTGCGTCACCTCCAGCAAGTTGAAGAGCTCAGCACCGCGTCTCTCCTCAATCTATGGCCGCGTTCTCCCATCAATTCAGGGATGCGTCCCTTCAACAATTCAGAGCCATACCCTCCAAATGAATCAGAACCGCGTCTCTCAACACTTCAGAGCCGCGTCCTCTAAGTGAATCAGAGCTGCGTCTCTCAACAATACAGAGCCGCGTTCTCTTAACAAATCAGAGTCGTATCTCTCAATAATTTAGAGCCGCGTCCTCTAAGTGAATCAGAGCCGCGTCTCTCAACAATCCAGATCCGTGTCTCTCAATAATTTAGAGCCGTGTCTTCTAAGTGAAACAGAGCCAAGTCTCTCAATAATTCAGAACCGCGTCCTCTAAGTGAATCAGAGCCGCGTCTCTCAATAATCCAGAGTCGTGTCTGTTCGAATGGAGGAATTGAATTGAGCGAGAGTTCAGAGTAAACTGTTTATGTCCGTGTGCTGATTATCAAACTCTGAATATGTATGAAGATTTACTTTACTCCTTCGAATCACCGTTCGTAGCACAAGCTATAACGGTCGTATCCACCGGAAGGACTAGCGATGGAAGCGTTCACGATTTTTTATGTTGAAGTTTTTGAGAAGAAAAACAAAAGTTCTTCATTGTTTAAAAATGGAAAAACAAAACAAGGTACAAAAAGAGTGGAGAATCTTTGTAGAGTTTTGTTAAGAAAAGGAAATTTGAAGTGAGGAAAACGGAATAAAAAATGGTGATTATGGAAAATGAGAAAGTTTTAGAAAAGGAGTTTTGAAATTCAATTAAGAGAAGGCCATGACTAACATTGTAATATCCCTAATCTAAACTACTGTATTTTAGTTTCTTCAAATATTTATTTTTATTTACTGAGTATTTTTATTTAATCAAGTTGATTTATTATTTTTCCTGAGATTATTATTATTAAGTATAAAAATTATTTTTGAGACAGTAGATAGTAATTTGACATTTTATAATTTCCGTTATGATTATTATTGTTGTTGTTATTAGTGTTAATTATTTAATATTATTAATTGTTCTTTTATTAGTAGATGCATTATCTCCTTTTCTTGTATCCTTGATCCTACCCATACCTGTTCAGATTCCATAACCCATTACCCGTTTCTATTTTCTAAGTCCAAACCCATTTGGACCAAACCCACTACCCGTTACTCTATTTGGATCTAACTCAAACCCAATCCAACCCGAAACCCATTAACATAGTAATCTAGCCCCTTATATAATCCTAATCTAACCTAAACCTAAAACCAAAAACCTAATCCTAATTTTTCTTCTTCCCAATCCAGCCGCCAACTCCTCTCCCAACCCCGATCTCACCTCCTGGCCGGACCACCCTCCGACGCACTCCAACCTCGCGCAGCAAGAGCAGCCCCTCCAGCGCCACCTGGATTTCCCCTCCTCTCAGGTGAGCCCGAGCGCGCCCCTCCACCGAGTTCGGAGCACAGCCAAAGCCGGATCTACCTCCTCTCTGAAATCCAGCCGCCCCCAACTCCGCAACAACTCCAGCACCTCCAGCGCCCAACCACCCCGACTCGGATTCCTCTACTTGGCCGAGATCTCGTTGGCGGCAACCAATTAGGCTGGATCCCCTCTGTAACGCCCCGATCCTAAAGATACGGAGTCGTTATGGCGACGTATATACGTGAGGATAATACCCCACGTATATACGCTAAGCCTCAATTGTAACCTGAACAAATTATAATCAGAACTATAATAATCAAGGAACACTGCAATAATACATATAAGACTACATATGATAGCAATGAATAACAGGAAGAAAATGACAGCTGAATAGAAGTCAAAGGTGATATACAGGAATTGAATAGTAATAACAAGAATAAAATGCAAGTATACCAGAATTAAAGGGAGAGGACCCAAGCTCCTCGTAAAGCGTACCGCCTCATCAAACACCTGCACATTAGAAACAATCGTCCAATAGCTGGACGTGCAAATCCAGGGTCGTCAGAACGCGACCATAATGAGTGTGTGTGTAAAGGGAAAACAGCTCGTGCAGAAGAAACCATGTGCATATATATATCCCTAATCTAAACTACTGTATTTTAGTTTCTTCAAATATTTATTTTTATTTACTGAGTATTTTTATTTAATCAAGTTGATTTATTATTTTTCCTGAGATTATTATTATTAAGTATAAAAATTATTTGCAACCAATTAGGCTGGATCCCAGCGCTTTTCCCTGTGAGTGTTATTCTCCCTTTCCGTTTCCATTGTTTCAATGATTCTCTTCCACCAAAAGACACTACTTTTATTTTCATTTCAACAATATCTGGGTTTTTATGTGTAAAACACAACGTCCTCATATGTGGGTTCTAATTTATTTGTGCCCATTTGTGGAGAATTGCGAGATTATGTTTGATCATCAAAGTGATTTGGTGGAAAATTTTGAGGGTTTTTCTCAAAATTTGAGTTTCATTAGTTTATTTGAACCCTGTTGCTGCTACTGTGTGATATTAGACTGCTTTTCTTGTTAGACTATGGTTCGACAATGGTGAATCTCTTGCTATGGGAAGAGATGGGGATTGCAGTTATATGGGGTCAAGTATTCTTTTTCCAAGAAAGCTGTGGGTTGAATTTCGTAAGTGAGACTTTTGTGGGCGTGTGCTGATTATGTAGGATATATGGGACTTCTGTTACGATTTCTGTAAATGAGAAGGGCATTATATATAATCCCTAGTCCAAGCCCTAGCCAACTTCAAGTAGGCAAAGTCTGTTAATGTAATTGAGATTTCGAGAAGTGCATTCTTCGAAGGTTATGAACTAACTTAACTTGCTTGACTCCAAATGATGGTTTACCTAACTGAGAGATTATTTCACTTTTTGAGAGAGGATTACAAGTTTTGAGTTTTAGGTGAGATAGCATTATGTCCAGCCAGTGAGCCCAGTTCAGAGATTCCCAATGGATCAGCTGGCCATTATCTTTTGGGGCTTGTCTATAGGTACACGGGTAGGAGGAGTAGTGCAGTTGATCATTTTATGCAGGCCTTGGTTATAGATACTCTTTTATGGGCTGCTTATGAAGACTGAGTGTACTAGGTGTTGTAGAAAGCAGCAATTTGAGGTAATAGGAATACTTATCTCTTAAGTGAATATTTTGATATGAACTGATTGGATATCAAGTTTGCTATATGTTTTAGCTGTTGCAATATTTTTGTGATTCTTTTGAAATCCTCTCATAGATATTAGTATTATTTCTGATGAGCATAAATGTTAACTTGGCTGAAGATGAACTTAGATAAATTCTGAACCAGCGAGCATGCATAAACTTCAACAAATAGAATTTGATTGACGGTGTGCCTTGCAATTTAGGAAATGTTATGTATTCTGTGAACTGTCATTTTTGGCAGCTTTGCAGGCAAAGGAAGTTATCATGGTGGTTAAACTTGATGTTCTAAATATAATTATGAATGCAGACTGTAGTTAGTCATACTGTAGTGATAGAACTATAGTAGGAGTGATTTTATTAATATCAGTAACCACATTATATATATATCTTGGAGTTTGATAACAATTATTATTTGATCTTAGTTATTGGTGGTTATAGGATTAGAACGGATTGGTATCGATGAGAGGACTAATTACCGATTCATTGAGGTGGTGATTACTGTATTGGATACTTGGAATTGAGTTTAATGTTGATATTCAAAGTGATTGATTTTGAGACTTTGAGTTGATGAACTAGTTACTGATATCACTTTAGTATGGATAAATGAAATATTGATTAATTCTAGATGGGACTATCCATTGAGCAGTATCTAGTCTTGTTATGGTATGAATCCATGTTATTGAAGTTACTGGGAATGATTGTTTGACCGTAACTACGGTACAGTCCTATTGTTCATCGTATACACGGTTACTGTTACTGTTACTGTTACTGATATTGTTCACCGTGTATACGATTACTGATTGATCATTACTGTACTGATATTGTTACCGTCCAGTAGCATCCCAGTAATTGAAATGGCATAAGGTATTGATTGTTATTGATGGCATTACCTCACTGACTGTACACTAGACACCTTTCACTGGACCTTGACATATGACTGTATCACTGTTACTTGACATCTGGACTCCTGTACCCGGTACCCATATCCCATGTACTATTGACCTGTTAATAGCACAGTCAAACCGGCGTCCGGCGGTTTGCCGCCTGGTGTCGGGATTGACGAGGATGTAACCCACAATCGTGCTAGCGTCCGGCGGATCTTGAAAGGAACTAAGTGCCACGTGGAGCAAAGTGCCACACCATACACATGGTGGGGGCCACCTCTTGAATCCACGGGGGCCACCTCTAGAATCCTGTTTCCCTCAGAGCAAAGTGCCACACGGAGCAAAGTGCCACACCATACACATGGTGGGGGCCACCTCTTGAATCTGTGGGGGCCACCTCTTGAATCTGTAGGGCTATCTATTGTACGTGACGCCTGGTGTTAGCGTGATATTGCATTCTCAGTGCCTATTAGCATCCACACGCACTTGTATGATGATACCCCTAGGATGCATGTTATTTGGTTCTCTTTCCCTATTCGAACAATGATACCCGCATATCGGAGTTCGGATGAGTTCTACTGGATGTGCGGGCTCCAGGGTGAACTGTCGGATGTTGTGGGACGCCGGTGGGAAAGTGATAAAGATAACGTAGAACATTACTGATTGTTATTGAATGAATTGAATGAACACATTGTGTTATACCCTGAATAGTTACCCTGCCTTATGACACATGACTGTATACATGATTGTAATCAGGACCACATGATTGTAACCAGGACCAGACTTATGACCAGACTTGGATACCAGTTTAGTGACATGTGATGGATACCTATTTGACATTGATTGCATATTTACAGTTATGCCATTTGACTGCTATCTGTATTCTTGTCTTCATCATATGTGTTACTGTTCAGTTATTTATTGTGTTATTTAGTCTTTCTATCTACAGTTGTCCTTATTATTATATATGCACATGGTTTCTTCTGCACGAGCTGTTCCCCTTTACACACACACTCATTATGGTCGCGTTCTGACGACCCTGGATTTGCACGTCCAGCTATTGGACGATTGTTTCTAATGTGCAGGTGTTTGATGAGGCGGTACGCTTTACGAGGAGCTTGGGTCCTCTCCCTTTGATTCTGGTATACTTGCATTTTATTCTTGTTATTACTATTCGATTCCTGTATATCACCTTTGACTTCTATTCAGCTGTCATTTTCTTCCTGTTATTCATTGCTATCATATGTAGTCTTATATGTATTATTGCAGTGTTCCTTGATTATTATAGTTCTGATTATAACTTGTTCAGGTTACAATTGAGGCTTAGCGTATATACGTGGGGTATTATCCTCGCGTATATACGTCGCCATAACGACTCTGTATGTTTAGGATCGGGGCGTTACAAACATTTTACACTACTAACTTACTAATCTCGTCGGGCGATTCATGTCTCATGTAGATTCATTGGCAATAGTACATCTTGCTTTGTCAAATCAATGTTGTCCCGAATTGAGGTTGTATTCTTATCTAAGCTTGGCTAGGTTGCCTCCTTGGATCATCGGCTCCCAATAGATTCTCAATAATGGAACATAAGTATTCACACTTAGGTATGCTAAGTAAGGATGTAAGATTCATTAGTCCATCAAAACTATAACAAGCTAGCATGAAATAAGAAACTTGTACAATAGGTGCTAGCATACTAAAGTGATCCATCTTCATGTTCCATCAAGGCACTTGTTCAAGAGACAAGGCTCTAAATGAGGCACACATGAATCATATGGAGGTGATACAAAGTATTCACTAGAATTGAAACACTACTCATCATTATTGAAAATAAAAGACTTGTTAATTACATGACTTAGAAATAAAAACATCCAACAATTCATATGAGTTAGCAATCATCAAGAGTTAGTAGTTAGTAGTGTTAGAAATTAGTTAGTCATGTTAGTGAGTTATTTAGCCATAGAAAAGAAGAACAAGTAAGAATACATGGTAGAAAGCAAATGCAAGAAAGTAAGAACTTGAAAGTAAATGCAATAGAACAAGAAAAGACTTGAGAAGGAAAGTTTGAGCCTTTGTATTGAGTTGTCACTTCTTCAACTACAGAGATCTCTCACCCTCACTCTTTCTTTTTTGGATCTAGAAGGAGAAAATAAAAATTATACAAGAAGACTAAAGAGAATTTAAAGAAATCCTAACAATTTCCCTAAACAAAATGCTATTCTCTCCTCCCTTTTTTACAGAGGCCCTGGGGGTCTATTTATAGCCTTCAGGAGAAGATACCATCCCATAACAGCTGTAGGATCAATCGCTTGATCAACGGCCAAGGAAGTGCCGCGGATCCCTGGCCAGGGCCGCGTTTCCGCGGCAGCATCTTGGCCGTTGCGCCAGCGATTTCTCTGATAATTCGTTACGCTGCGTATGCCCAGCTGGAGTTTCTAGAAGTTAGAGAATATGCCATGGATCATTCCAGAATTGGGCTTCATGATTGTGGGCGCCTAAAATACCTTTAATTCCTCAAAAATCTCAAGATTTGGGCCTTCTTCTCCATTAAATAATGGGCCTGAAAAATAAGATAGAAAAACAATAAAAATCTCATTTTTATTAACATAAAGCATGGTGAGGTGGTATAAAATGATGCAAAAATGTACTCTAATCACACCCCCTTACCTAGCTTTTGCTCGTCCCCGAATAAAGAAAAAGAGAAAAAACCCTAACTAAATTATTACACCACTTTCGTAGGTGACACGATTGCACTGAGTCGTGCAACAAGCCGTTAAACCTCTAGATTACCCTAGAGGAGGAGTGTTATCTCCTGAAGATTTTCAGCGGATTGCACCCACGAAATCCAAAGTAAAAGAAAATGTTAGTGATTTTTCAAAAAAAGAAAGAAAAAAAATTTATGATCCATTTTTAAAAGAATTTCAGTGATCTTTTGGCTTCAGGTTACCCTAGACTTTCCTTCTTTTTATAAGCCTCCATTCGAAGTTTCATTTTCAACTTAGGTTAAGTTTTTAAAAATAGAGAGAGAACTAGATTTTGTATCAAGCCTAACATATATACATCTATATGTATGAGGGATTGTTCTTAGACTATGGTAAATTTATATATATATATATATATATATATATATATATATATATATATATATATATATATATATATATATATATATATATATATATATATATATATATATATATATATATATATATATATATATATATTTACATTTATTTATTCCCTTAGCTTCATTAGGCTTTCTAATTTACACATGTAGCGAGTCTTTTACTGATGACTCCCAGACCAGAAGGTCTTAGGGCACCAGTGAAGATACATCCGTAAGGTCCAAGGACTCGAGTAAACTAGGCCACAAATGCTAATGACTCAACAATCTTTAGGCGTGACTAGTTATGCTTCTTAAGGCACAACTAATCAGCTTAATTGGTGATCAAATTTTTATTTATTATTAATTTTTCTTTTTTCCTTATATATATATATATATATATATATATATATATATATATATATATATATATATATATATATATATATATATATATATATATATAGACAAAGTTACTAAGTCCTTGATTAATCCCTCAACATGTAAATGTATATAATGTTTAGGAAAAATTCAAAATTTAGCTATCTTTCTATTCTTTTCTTTCTTAACCTAAAGATCCAACAATACTTCTTATTTTGACTTATATTAAGAAATCCTAGTTTAAAATTTCCTTAATTCCTAAGATCAAGTTAATTCTTTTCAAAAATGGATCACAGAAATTATATATTTATTTTTTATATATATTTTTATTATTCTCTTATATATATATATATATATATATATATATATATATATATATATATATATATATATATATATATATATATATATATATATATATATATATATATATATATATATATAAGAAAAGAAAAACCTAAAAGAAGAAATCTAAAAGAAAATCTAGAAAAAATCCTAAAAACGAAAAATCTCAAAATAAAAAATCTAAGAAAATCCTGAAAAATCTAAAAAAATCCTAAAAACTAAAAAAAAATTCTCCTATGTTACTATCTACCCCTCATACCTATCTCATGCGTTGTCCCCAAGGTATGCAAGTAAATTATATGCATGAAATAGGTAAAGAAAAGATGTCACCCCCTCCTTCAACTTGGACCAGCGGTGGTGCTAGGTCCGGCCGACTGCGAACGCCGCAGACCCTCCTCGATGCGGTCGAGGCATGTGGTCTGCTCCTCAACTTGTTTCCTTAGTCTAACCTGACCCTTAAAGATCTTCTTCATGCCTCACCAAATGGTAGAATGAAGGCTCGTGAATCAGTTGGGGGTCGTCATCATCCTCCTCCAAAAGTTCCTCTGAAGAGGACTCAGTTGGGGTGTCTTCAGGCTGGACACTAGGGATCCAGACCACATGGAGTCAACTATTGTAAGCACTTGTTGCCCCTCTATGATTCAACATATACCCTATCGTATGAGTCAAAGACCGCATCTGGTAAGAAGTTCCTACACAGACGAGTAATCAAAACGGGATGCGAGTATTTGGCACTGCGTGTGCGCGTGGAGTTTGTGATGATACTGTGAAAAATAGTCGTGTTAAGGCAAACAGTGTGCTGCCTAGTCATGAGATCGTGAATGATTTTCAGCACAGGCCTATTAAGGAGATCGTGTGGTCAAAGCCCTAGGAAATTGCGTTGGATCCAGCGCCCTACGTAATGTATGTTGCGAAACGTCATACTGGCTTTGAGTCCCTTATCTTGTTTGGTACAGCGAGCCCCCATGACTGTCATGTAGGCAATTAATGGTAGGGGGCGCGATGGTGCTGGTTGCTGGGGATTTGGGTGTAGTCTTCTAACATATCAACAGTTATAACAAGGTCCCCAGTAGGCATGTGCACCATAAATTGGTTGGTGTCAAAGTTAATAGAGGCTTGATCAAGCGAAGCATAGAAGAGCTTGACAAGCTCGGGACAATGGTAAGCCTCATGGTCAGAGTTATCGTAGACTAATGCATACCAATTCCATTCACGAATGCGATCCAAAAAGATGTGGCTATAACCATTAATATCACTAAAAATCCTAGCAAAGTCTTTTTCACCAAATATAGATGGGGCCATGACGGAAAATACGAAGGATGGGAAAGAAATTCGCAAGCCTCATCTGGATTACGTAGGGGGAAACCAAAACCAGATTATAGAGAGCAATCGATGGGGAGAACAGGAACTCAGATTTAGATCTACAGACAGCAGCGACTGCAAGAAAATTTGGCGGCGCTCTAGACTCCACCAATGGCCGCGGAGGCGTGGCAAGGGCCGAGAAAACACAGTGTTGTTAGGGAGGTAGGGGCTGGGAAAATTGTAGTGGCGGTGCTCGCTTCTCTCTTCTCAGATCTGATATTAGATGGTAGGGTAGAGAACGAAAGAGAGGTTGGTTGGTATATATAAGGACCTGAGAAGAGTAGAGTACAAAATTTGCCCTAGGTGAAAAGTAAAAACTGCAACCCTAGGGAAATTCTTGTTTATTAGAAGGGAAAAGGAGTATATAAAGGGAAGAAAACCTAAGTGCTATTTAGCATTTAGGTCCATTATTTTTTATTTTGTTTATTTGTATGTTTTTATTTTCTTTTTATTATTTATATGTTTTTATATATTTTTTATTTTTATTTATTATTTTGCTATTTTGATTTAATTTACAAGGGAGGTCCCAAAAAGATTTACAAGAAACATCGGGAAGAGGGTAGAAAGATTTGGTCACATGTACACCGGGTCAAAAAGACCCAGTTCGAGAATATCATGTGACTCAGACTCTGTGGTGTAGAATGGCTTAAGTCGTTGACCATTGACTTTGAACATGTTGCTACTCTTTAGATCGGAAATCTCAATCGCACTATGAGGGGAAACTGTTTGTACAATATAAGGTCCTAACCACCTGGTTTTCAGCTAACCAGGGAAAAGGTGGAGCCTCGAGTTATACAACAGAACATTTTGTCCTGGGACAAAATTCTTCCTATGAATGGATTTGTCATGGAAGCGTTTAGTTCTGTTTTTAGAAATCCGAGCATTATCGTATGCATCATTTCTTAACTCTTCTAGCTTGAAAATCTGCAACTTTCTCAAGTCACCGGCTTTCTTTAAGTAAAAGTTTAACTGTTTTATTGCCCACATAACACAGTGCTCTAGCTCAAGGCAAATGGCAGGGCTTCCCAAATATAACTCAATACGGAGACATACCGAGGACAGTCTTGTTAGCGGTCCGATATGCCCATAAGGTATCAATGAGTTTGATGGACCAGTCCTTACGGTTCTGTCCTACAGTTTTCTCCAATATCAGTTTTATCTGTCTATTAGTAACTTTCACTTGCCCGTTCGTCTGAGGGTGATAAGTCGTGGACAATTTATGAGAAATAGAGTATTTCTGCATTAGGGCTTCAAAAGCCCAGTTGCAAAAATGACTTCCGTTGACACTAATTATCGCACAGGGGGCTCCGAAGCGTGAAATGATATTTTCCCTTATGAATTTGATGACAACCTGGTTGTTATTTGTTCTCATCGGAACAGCTTCAGCCCACTTTGAAACATAGTCTACAGCTACCAAGATGAATTAGTTACCGTAAGACATAGGAAAGGGTCCCATGAAATCGATGCCCCATAAATCAAAAATTTCTACCTCCAAGATCGGTGTAAGGGGCATCATGTCTCTTTGTGTGATTTGACCCGTCATTTGACATTTGGCACAGAGTTTGCAAAAAGTATAGGCATCTTTGAAGAGAGTGGGCCACTAAAACCCACTCTGAAGGACCTTCTCAGCAGTCTTTCGTGGACCAAAGTGTCCACCACAAGCTAACTCGTGACAAAATGCCAAAACACTCTGATGTTCATCCTCAGAAAGGTACATTCTAATTATCTGGTTAGGGTATATTTGAATAAATACGATTCATCCCAAAAGAAAAACCGTATTTGTGTCATAAAGCGGTGCTTGTCCTGACCTGACCAACTTGTGTTCACCCGGTTGCAAGATAGTTTGCAATATCGGCATACCAGGGCTCTTTACACATCGTGAAGATGTGTTCGTCAGGAAAGTCTCATTGATAGGTATTGTCTCAGTTGGTGCATTGGGAATTCTCGAAAGGTGATCTGCCACCACATTCTCAACGCCCTTTTTATCTTTGATCTCTAAGTCAAACTCTTGCAAAAGAAGTATCCATCGAATCAGTCTAGTTTTTGCATCCATCTTTTGCATCAAGTATCTTAGGGCAGAGCGATCAGTGAAAATCGTTGTCCTAGACACTAGTAGGTATTGGCGAAACTTCTCTAACGCAAACACAACTGCTAAAAATTTCTTTTCAGTCGTTGTATAATTTAGTTGGGCTTCGTTGAGCGTCCTACTAGCATAATAAATCTCGTGTTGCCTGTTATCAATACACTATCCTATAACAGCGCCTATGGCATAATCGGAGGTGTCACACATGATTTCAAAGGGTCTAGTCCAATTAGGCACTGAGATTATTGGCGCCGAGACAAGTCTTTGCTTTAACTCCTCCCAAGCTCTTAGACATTCTTCATTAAAATCGAAGGGCACATCTTTTCCTAAGAGATTAGTTATAGGTCTAGCAATTTTACTAAACTCTTTAATAAATCTTCTATAGAAGCCAGCGTGCCCTAGGAGTGATCGAATGTCTTTAAGGCATTTTGGCTCCGGGAGCTTTGCTATCACTTTCACTTTTGATCTATCAACTTCAATTCCTCTGTTTGAAATTTTGTACCCTAGAACGATTTCGTGCTTGACCATAAAATAACACTTCTCCCAGTTGAGTTTCAAGTTTTTCTCTATGCATCTTTGTAAAATCAGCTTCAGATGATGCAAGCACTGGTTAAAGGAATCGCCATATATAGAGAAATCATCCATGAAAATTTTCAAAAATCTTTCCACCATGTCAGAGAAGAGACTAAGCATGCAATGTTGGAACGTTGCAGGAGCATTGCATAGGCCGAAGGGCATTCTTCGGTATGCAAATGTTCCAAAGGGACAGGTGAAAGTAGTTTTGTCTTGATCCTCGGGAGCTATAGAAATTTGATTGTATCCTGAATATCCATCCAGGAAACAATAATACTCATATCTAGCTAGTGTCTCAAGCATTGGTCTATGAATGGAAGAGGGAAGTGGTCTATACATGTGACAGCATTTAATTTTTGGTAATCAATACAGACTCGAATCTTCGTTGGAAGACGAGTTTGTACTAATTCCTTCTTATCATTTTCTACCAAGATAAAGCCTGCCTTCTTTGGCACAGCGTCGACTGGACTAACTCATTGTCTATCGGATATAGGATAAATAATCTCATTGTCTAGTAACTTCAGAATTTCAGCTCGGACAGCCTTTTGCATGATTGGGTTTAGTCGAGCTGTGGGTCGCGTTTTGGCATTGCATCTTCCGTTAAGTGAATCTGATGTTGCACAATGGATGGATTGATCCCCTTTATCAGCCATGGTCTAACTAATAGCTTCTCGATTTTCTCTCAATAATGCAAGAAGATCCTCTTCCTGTTGTTCCATAGGATGGGACGCTATTATCACGTGGAAAGCTTCCTTTTCACCCAAGTACTGGTACTTGAGATGACTAGGAAGAGCTTTAAGCTCGGAAGAGGGAACGTGATCTACCGCTGGTTGTTCTTCTTGGAGGGGAAGGATAGGGTTTGTGATTATTACCTATTCCACTGTGGATTCAATTATTTGGTCAAGATTAAAGTCATCAGACTCCAATTCGAACTCTCCATCAGACTCATATTCAATCTCCTTGTCGTGCTCACTTGTTAATCCATCAATTAAGTTCACTTCAAATGACTGATCATCCAAGTCTCGAGGTTGTTTTCCCAGGTGAAAAATATTTACCTCTTTCGTCATATCTCCAAAAGTCAAACGCATCGACCCATTCCTACAGTTTATTATTGCATTTGCGGTGGCTAGGAAGGGTCGTCCTAGAATGACAGGGGTCTGTACTTTCGGATTATGTACGGGTTGTGTCTCTAGAACGATGAATTCCACGGGGTAAATGAATTCCCCAACCCGTATGAGAACATCTGTAATCTCCTCCTTGGGAATCTTTACAGATCGGTCAGCCAATTGTATAATAACTTTGTTGGATGGAGGTCGCCCAGCCCGAGTTGTTGATACACAGAAAAGGGAAGTAGATTGATGCTGGCTCCTAGATCAAGTAACGCCCTATTTATTGTGGTATGTCCTATGATATAAGAAATGGTTGGACTCCCAAGGTCTTTGTATTTCACAGGAATGGGCCCGGTGAGCAACTCACTTATGTTTGACGCAAGGAAGACCTTCTTTGGAACATTTGTTTTTCTTTTCTTGGTGCACATATCTTTTGCATATGAAGGGACTTGTTGTATGACATCAAGAAGGGATACATTGATCTGAACCTGTTTGAACATTTCTCTAATCTTCTCCATTTGAGCATTAGTCTTGTATTTGTTAGCCTATTAGGGAATGGTACAGTAGGCTTGTAAGGTTGCTCATCTGTTTTGTCTTTATTATTAGACTTGGAGGTTGATGATTGTGAACTTGAAGATGGATCTTTTTGAGTTGGTGGTATAATTACAGGAGAATTGGTACTGATTTATTAGGAACAAGATAACTAGAAACCTGATTGTCAATTTGTTTTCCAAATCTCAAGATATTAACAGTATTGCATTGACTTGGACCTATGTCTTCAGCTTCATGAATAAGAAAGGGGTTCTTAGAATTTGGCAATGGCTGACTTGGCAGTGTTCGCTTTTGTCTTTCATTTAATGAATTAGCCAGCTGACCTTTTTGAACCTCTAACCTATTGATAGCTTGATGGTAGTTGTTCTTCAATGAGGCCTGGGTTTTGGACAAGGTTTCAATCATTCTTTTCAAATCTGACAATTTTTTTATCTGAATGATTCTATCGTTATTGTTGCTGATATGTGGGCTGAAAGTTATGTTGGTAATTGGTTTGAAAGTTCAGTTGACTCTGGTGGAAACTGGGTTGATGAGACTGAGCAGGGTATTGGTGTGAAAATTATTGTCTTGATTGCTCAGGACCAGACTGACTCCATGAGAAATTTGGATGGTTCCTCCATCCTGGGTTATTTGTTTTGGAGTATGGATTGTAGTTAGGTCTGGCATATGTTGTATTCATGTTTTCAGGATACGTTTGAGCTTGGTAGACAGGACATTCCTCAAATAGGTGGTTGAGAGTACGGCAGTAGGTACAACCCGGATTGATCACTGGTGTTGGGTTGACCTGATTTACTGAATTGGGTTCCCTAGCCTCTAGTAGTTCTAGCCTCTTCATCAATTGTGTTATTTTTGCCTCGGCAGCTATAGAGGATTCAATTGAATGTATACCGGTTCTGGAAGTGGTGGGGTTAGTTTTCTTGGGGCAAGACTCCTACTGAATGGTTTTTTCTGCTAAAGCTTCAAAGAGGTCTCAACCCTGGTTCTAATCTTTCTTCAAAAATTCTCCTTGACACATAGTCTCAAGGAGCATCTTAGATAGTCTAGTCCGTCATAGATAATTTGACACTGCCACCACTTCTCTATTCCGTGATGAGGACATTGGGCTAGTAAATCCTTAAACCGTTCAAAATACTTCAAAATGGTTCACTTGTTTCCTGCTTAAACTGCATTATGTTTTTTCTGATGAGGGCCGTTTTATGAATGGGATAGAATTTCTTAAGAAAGACTTTGATAAAATCATCCCATGACGAGATAGAACTAGCAGGCAGATTATATAGCCACTTCTTGGCTATGTCCTTAAGTGCGAAGGGAATGAATCTCAATCTAACAGCGTCTTTCCCCAGTTGGGGAATTCTCATCATCAAACACACTTCTGCAAACTCACGAATGAAGAAATATGCGTCCTCGAATTCTAGGCTATGAAACTTAGGGAGTGTGTTAATGAACAGAGACTTTAGCTCAAAATTATTTCCATTTGCCTCAGGTAGAAGAATGCATGAAGTGAAGTGCGAATTGGGTAGAACTTGTCTTGGAGAGAAGTAGGATTCGCCATGATTGTATCCGGGAGTGGTGTGTGTGCAAGTGTACTATTCCTAATAAGTCTTGATGAAATTGGATCTCGGTACCATTCTTACATGCACAATCACAGACAATGTTCACCAAGCAAACGAGCGAAAATGAAAAAATAACAAACAAAAATAAAGAAAAACAATCACAAGCTATCTAGGATCCCTAGACCTAGACGACTCCTAACTGGTTGATGAACCGAAGAAGGTTGTTGCTTGAGTCAGACCGCAGCTAATCAGCCAAATAGGGGCAAAATACGGTGGGAGGTATCCGTGCGTAAGCAATGGGCCTTAATTACGCCAATCCACGGTATCTTCGAGGCTTAACCTCTTAATCCCCAACCTTAGACACTGATTTGACTGGAGTATGAATCAAAAACAATTTCCAACTACGGCTAATCTCTTATCGAGTCTGGATGTCCCTAGGGGCCAACGTCTATCAATTTTTATTTAGAAGCTTGGGATTGTGAGTGCTTGGAATGTTGTTTTTGGGCTAAGGAAGGGTAATTAAATCCCCAACTTATCTTGTTTATTGGGTGGTGCCCTTAAAATCAATTTGTGTAAGTGTATAGTATATGCAAACAAGATTCACTCAAAGCGATGGAAATCAACCAAGAGATGAGTCATATTCTATATGCTACGCGAGCATACCTTGCTCCAGCACTCTTCAACAATAAAGTAAATGAATTAAAAAGACACGTGCCTAAAATGCAAACATCTAATCAATTTTTTAAACTTTTCAACAAATGTTTTACTATTGGTTTATTAGCAGGCTCCTAGTGATGGCATACAAGAAATAAATTTGCAGCAAGCTATATTTTTGCAAAGCAAGCAGTCCTGCAAAAAAGATTATGAGTAGTGAACTCTTTCCTGCCGCGGATCCGTGGCCAGAGCCGAGAAAACGCAATGATTCAGAGGGTACTTGGTCTCTGCTTTCGAGAGCAGAGGCCTAAGGCCACTTATATGTTACTGCAAGTCTTGTTTTCCTGTTTCCTCAACCTGTAACTTGCAACAGAGAAGAAAAAATTTGTTTTAGTTCCAAAAATTCAATAAAAATCGTCGCCCTCCTCGGCAATGGCGCCAAAAATTTGTTCGAAGGAGGAATTAAATTGAGCGAGAGTTCAGAGTAAACCGTTTATGTCTATGTGCTGATTATCAAACTCTGAATATGTATGAAGATTTACTTTACCACTTCAAATCATCGTTCGTAGCACAAGCTATAACGGGTCGTATCCGCAGGGAGGACTAGCGATGGAAGCGTTCACGGTTTTTATGTTGAAGTTTTTGAGAAGAAAAATGAAAGTTCTTCTTTGTTTAAAAATGGAAAAACAAAACAAGGTTGAAAGAGAGTGAAGAATCTTTGTAGAGTTTTGTTAAGAAAAGGAAATTTGAAGCGAGGAAAACGGAATAAAAAACGGTGATTTTGGAAAATGAGAAAGTTTTAGAAAAGGAGTTTTGAAATTCAATTAAGAGAAGATCATGACTAACTAACATTCTACACTACTAACTTACTAATCTCGTAGGGTAATTTATGCCTCATGTAGATTCATTGGCAATAGTACATCTTACTTTGTCAAATCAATGTTGTCACGAATTGAGGTTGTGTTCTCATCTAAGCTTGTCTAGATGGCCTCCTTAGATCATCGGCTCCCAATAGATTCTCAATAATGGAACATAAGTATTCACACTTAAGTATGCTAAGCAAGGATGTAAGATTCATTAGTCCATCAAAGTTATAACAAGCTAGCATGAAATAAGAAACTTGTACAATAGGTGTTAGCATACTAAAGTGATCCATCTTCATGTTCCATCAAGGCACTTATTCAAGAGACAAGGCTCTAAATAAGGTACACATGAATCATATGGAGGTGATACAAAGCATTCACTAGAATTGAAATATTACTCATCATTACTGAAAATAAAAGACTTGTTAATTACAAGACTTAGAAATAAAAAGATCCAACAATTCATATGAGTTAGCAATCACCCAAGTGTTAGTAGTTAGTAGTGTTAGAAGTTAGTTAGTCATGTTAGTGAGTTAGTTAGCCATAGAAAAGAAGAACAAGCAAGAATACATGGTAGAAAGCAAATGCAAGAAAGTAAGAACTTGAAAGTAAATGCAATAGAATAAGAAAAGACTTGAGGAAGGAAAGCTTGAATCTTTGTATTGAGTTGTCACTTCTTCAATTACAGAGATCTCTCACCCTCACTCTCTCTTTTCTGGATCTAGAAGGAGAAAATAAAAATTACACAAGAAGACTAAAGAGAGCTTAAAGAAATCCTAACAATTTCTCTAAACAAAATGCTATTCTCTCCTCCCTTTTTCCAGAGGCCCTGAGATCTATTTATAGCCTTCAGGAGAAGATACCATCCCACAACAGCCGTAGGATCAATCGCTTGATCAACGGTCAAGGAAGTGCCGCGGATCTGTGGCCAGGGCCACGTTTTCGCGGCAACATCTTGACCGTTGCGCCAACGATTTCTCTGACAATCTGTTACGCTGCGTGTGCCCAGTTGGAGCTTCTAAAAGTTGGGGAATATGCCTTGGATCGTTCCAGAATTGGGCATCATGGTTGTGAGCTCCTAAAAACACCTTTAATTCCTCAAAAAATCCTAAGATTTGGGCCTTCTTCTCCATTAAATAATAGACCTGAAAAATAAGAGAGAAAAGCAATAAAAATCTCATTTTTATTAACATAAAGCTTGGTGAGGTGGTATAAAATGATACAAAAATGTACTCCAATCAGTGTCTCTCAATAAGTCAGAGCTGCGTCCTCTAAGTGAATTAGAGCCGCGTCCTCTTAGCAATTCAGAGTCGCGTCTCTCAATAACTCAAGGTCGCATCTCTCCGACAATTCAGGGCCGTGTCTTATCTACAATTCAGTGTTGTCTGAGTTTCTCCTCTATAACTCATAGTCGCGTCCCAGTAAATGCTAAGGACTGCGTCTTCACATTGGTCAAGAACCGAGTCTATGAGAACTGCGTTCTCCTACGCAATAAAAAGTCTGTCTGATTCTCAAGCACAAAGGAGGGATAAAGATAAGACAAAATTTGATAACTTTTATTATTATTGCCAAAATGATACAAGTGATATAAACACTCTCTTATTTAATAAATGGAGTGATATAAAAAAAATACAATAATTAAAGGAGGGGGCTAACTCGCTCAGCCAAAGAGTAAAACCAGTCCCGGAGTTGCTACATCTCATGCTGGCGTGCCTTCTCAACCTCTGCCCAAGCTTGAACCCTCAATTCTTCCTCTAATAAGAAATTCTTCATAGCCAACTATGCTTGAAGAGATTTCAATTTGGAAGAACGAGCAGTAAGATCTTCTTGGATCCGCTTTTTGGCAGCGTCTAACTTCACCAGCCTTTTTCTAATAGCAGCAAGCTTCTGCTCATGTACTTAAATCAAGGCTTGCACCTTGGCAATATCTTCCTGAGCAGTGGCTATAACTTACTCTGCGTTCTTAGTATTGACCTCAGATTCTCTGGAGTCATCAACCAATCTTTGATAGCTGGCTTGGAAGTTATTGAGATGATGGGCCTCTTCAGCCATTTGCTCCTCCATCTCTTTCTGCTCGCATTCTTGAGCAGTGGGAGCTTATTCAACATTAGCCGAGCCTTATCCTCTGAACTCGCCTTCTCTAGGGTCCTTAGTTCCTTCAAGCATATCCTCAATTGTTCGACTAGTGTCAGATATGCCTTAGCTTGATTTGAGCTTTCAGTATGATGGATGTTCTCGATCTGATTTTCAAGAAGCATTCGAGCAAACTCGAAGGAACTTCTCCAAAAAGAACCAATTCGATGCAGGACCTCATGGACGTGAAGAAATGTTGTACCATCTGATAAGCCAATTCTTCCAGGATGTCCATAGTTAGAGCCAGCTCTGTTGGTGCACTCCTAAACCTCCTTTCTATGATTGTGCGTAAAATATCCGTAGATGCAGGAGCCATATCACTTGGTGCAGAGACGAGGCCAACAGCAGGTTCTGTCAATGCCGAGATCATGACCGGCACCTCCGGGACTGTTACTGTGGTAGCTTCTGAGATGACAACCACAGGGATAGACTTCACAGTACTTGGTTCAGCTGTTGAAATTTGAAGTATGTTGTCCTCGCGCCAGTGCTTTCCACAGGCTCTTTCACTTGAGCTAGCCTGGTACTCTCTGCAAGTATAACATTGATGTTAGCAATAACGATGAGAATGAAAGTATATGGAGAATTTTTGTTCTCTTACCAAGCTGAGGATTCAAAGACGGTAGATCCTTTGGCAGGTTGCTCTGGGACGAGGGTTCCCCAGCTGTGGTGGTTGTGCCCTCAAGGATCATCCCAGCAGTAGGAACTTTAGGGCCTCCGATTGGACCAGTTACTTGATCATCTCCTCAATATGAGAGGAGATTGCAACCTCAACACCGGCAGCCACTCCTATAGGTGACACTCAAATGAAACATTAAAACATTTGTCCAGCTCAATAGGGAAATAATTAAGAGGGATAGAAGAAATATCCTCAGTAGTGGTGACTTCTACCGATGGCGGAACCATAGCGGAAACATCCACCTGCATCTCTTCCTTAGAAATGTGTGTAAACTTGCTAGTGTCAGGAAGAGCAGATTTGTTGCCAAAATCAACTTCGTCTCCTGAATAGTCACTACGTTCTTCAGACGATGAAGATAACACCTGAACCAAGGAGGCCTCGATAATTGGAGCTTTGCCACTGAAAACCCCAGTGGTAGGGCTGGGCTCCACAACCTGGGAAGTAGGCATCAAGATGCTGGAAGATCCTGGTTGTTGTACCTCCATTCCTCTTTCTCGGGCAGAAGAAGTTACCATTCGAATTGAAACCCCCGGCTGAGATAGAATTTCAACTTCACTCCTCTCCATCACTTCTTCTAGCTGTTCTGCAACCACAGCCCCTTTGGCCATACTGGACTGAACTGCAGGTTCTACTTCGGCCAAAACTGCGGGGCCCCTGCTGCGCAAACCTCAGGGACAAAGAGCCGGAACTACCTCGTCTTCTTTCTCCTCCTCCTGCTCCTGCTCCTCAAAACTAGAAAAAATTATTTCGGGCATCTGGGCTGAGGCTATAGCCTCAGATTCTTTTCTTATCTTCTTTTGGGTGGGCTCACCTTAGGGAGCAGAGGCTTGAGGATGTTTGGGCATAGTATGTTGAGTCCTTTGAGTGAGTTGTTCCTCTGCAGCTCCTGCTCCAGACTCTGATCTTGAAGCTGCCTCTGTTCTGTCAGTCTCCTTCCTGGCCTTCTTTTTAGCCTCCCTCTCGCCTTACCCCATATACTCGCTTACCCCCCGCATACGGCTCTTAGAATCCGAATTGATTTTATATGATGCCTTAATGCTCTTGATGCAAGAGGTATTCATTTCAAAGTCGGGTACCCTACTGGCGATGAAGTATCATGTGCAGAAGCTGAGGCGTGTATAACAATTAGGCATCTTGTGAGGTAGCCGAAGATAGCCCCTGTCCCCCAGTTACACTGTAATACCACGCTTGAGCACCTTAAAACAAGTTGCCACTGAAGCAAAGGCCAGTGTTGGGATTGCCAACATATAATTGATCGTAGCCGAACTGCCTAGTGAAACGGCTGGGCATGTAAGGCTCAATCGTGCAGGAATCACCTTACTGAAAGACCAAGTATCCGAGCCAGATGTTAATGAGCCGCTAGAAGACTCCAGATGGTAGCCATATGAACTCATCCAGGCCTGCAAGGTCGGCAAACGTGTCCCCGTATGACGCACTAGAGATCTCGAGGAAGTATCGGTCGAGCTAATAGTTCGAGCTGCTCAGAATATCTTCGGAACATAGAACATATAATACTGCAACCAACTCAATCTCTCCAACCTTTGCACGAAAGAGATGAAGCCCTCTAAAGGAGACAATATCATCATCAGCAATAGGCAATGCATGACGTTCCAGGCCATCGGTACGTGTAAGGAAGCTCGACTCTGAGATTGGGAGTCCTCACTTCCGGCCTCCCCTTCGAATCCACCACTTGCCTGCCCTGTGAGTCTATGACAGCCTCCACTTGACACAGGATTTTTATCAATGCTTGCAAGTCAGGGATGCCGGCCACCATTACTTGAAGGAGAGATATCAACTTCCCATGCATCAACAGAACTGCCAGATGCACCACATCGGCGATAATCACCTCGTGCAGCAGAGTCGTACCACGCAATGCTTCAGCCATAATGTAAGGAATCCCGCCAATAGAGCATGGTCAGATATCGGGATCTTGGCTTGATAGTGGAAGCTTTCAAAGATCGTGTTAGGCTTGAAGCTATCCTCATTAGATTCTGTCATGTAAGAGTTTATGGAGGCACTAATCCTCTCGGCAATCTCTTCATCAGTGCTGAGAGTCAGACGGGTCACTAGGTTAGACTTATCATTTATGTCATTGAAAAGATAGCTCACCCAGGAAATCTGCTTAACACCCCTATTCCTCCAGCCAGTCGTTTGCCCACAGAGTGGAAGTAGCATAACACTTCCCAGTAAGTCCGTACACCTGAGGGTCCTCCTTCTTCAGTAAGTGAAGCTCCTCGGTAGTCGGAACATACTTTTCATATGGAGCATCTCCAATCACTATCCCTGAAACCTCGTACAGCTCATGGAGAGCGAGCCCCATTTCTCCAACCGGGGTAAAGAACGTGCCCATGAGGGGATTGTAGCGCTCCAAGACACCGTAAAAGTGGTAGGAGCTCTGTGGCATACCATATTGAATGGCCCTAATAGCCTGGTACAATCCCGCCTGCTTCAATGAGTCCTTAAACTCTGCGAGGACAAATCCCACCATTTTGTCTCACCATAACTTTTCTGAAGAGTGAATCCACCCAAGAGGACAGAAGTTAATGTGAAAATTACCCTTCACCCTCAGGAATTGATTGATGAAGATAGCGGCTAATTGAGGGGTCTCCCCTGTCTGGTACTTAGCCTTGACCAGCCCGGGATGTAGCCCGAATACATCTCTCCCATGACCGGCAGCATAAGCTTCATTCACGCCCGGTTTGCCGAGGGACACGTCGGAGATAGATATAGAGAGATCCCACTCCATTGCGCGACGTACTAACATGTGCTGCAGATACGCCAAGGGGTACATCCTCTACATTGTGGGAAGAAAGAACCTCTGTTTTCCATTGATTTTGCAAAGGGGGAAAACTTACAAAAAGGGGTCGAGGAGCTAAATTATAAGTAATTCTTTTGTAATAAAAAGATTATAGGTAGATCTCCTCTGAGATCCTGGAGAAGTGTGCCGATAGGAGTCTGGTCAGCGCGCGACCACTTTGTCCCTTTGACGATATGATCGATCAGACGGTCAGTCTGCTGCCTGACGGGATCCCTTTCTCGCCTGGTTCGGAGAATCAGAGAACAAAAGGTTTGTAGAACCCTCTTGTTACTTCTCAAACTGCCTCCGCTTGGGAATTCCTTCTCACCTAGTTCCAAAAATTCCTTGAGAGGGAGGAGGATCTTAGGGTATTAGCACCCTGATTAGAGAAATAGTTCTCTGAATTCTTAGACGCAAGAGAATAGATCTCTGTCAGTCGTCTCTTCTCTTCTTTCAGCCTCTATCTCCATGTGTATGTTCATATACCCCTGGTGGGCTATTTATAGGGAGAGCAGGGGTACAATTGTCCCTTTGTAAATCTTGAAACAGATTAAGTCAATCTGTTTAAATTTGAAAAGTAGCCTTGCCGCGAGGCTAGGATCAGCTTCTGCGAAGCTAGGAACAACAAGTAGTGTCGATCTCCTGATCCGTTTTGATTCTTTCCAAATATTTGAAGGATCTCCCCTGATCTTCTTACTTGTTTTAGGAGAGTCAAGGGATTATAGTAAACAACTGCCATATTTGATCTCAGATTTGATCTCGATTAGGTTCGATCCTGAATAGATTTGATCTCATCTGGAGATTTGATTTGTCAAAGTTGACCATAACAGACCAGCAGCGGAGCTGCCGCGTTGAGCTCGCAGCAGAGCTAGAAGGAGCATCTGGCGAAGTCAGAAGAAAGCTCTTCAGCGGAGCTGGATAAACATCTGTGGCGAAGCTACCGACCATCCTTCTGCGCGGTTGCGTGTGGCTTCGAGCGAAGCTAACTCTCTGTGGAGTTAACCGAGCACTTCAGGCGAAGCTGTAAGTTAGCTCTCTGATAGAGCTTTGAATAGCTCCAAGGCGAAGTCAGACAAACTTAGCCTCTCAGGTGAGGCTATCCCCTTGGGCTCATGCGATGCTAAGTGTTGAGCTAACTTGGCATCTTAGGCCTACTTAGATCTCTTCAAAGACAATCTGGGCTCACTGCTGCTTCACTGGATCAGTAGAGTCCAAGTTGTTAATTTGTCCCTTGGAGATGGGTACAGAACTGGTCGTCAGCTTGTTTGTCACTTGTCTTTTGTAAATGTCAACAAGTTTAAACATTGTACAGGCCAGTCAGGAATCTTGTCTTTTTTAGAGTGTCAACAAGACCCCCTTCAAGGTTTTTGTAAGTCTGCAATGGAATGGTTCAGACTCCGAGATACTTTGAATTGCTTTGATTGATGGTATGTGAAGTACGAACGTCGCCATAGTGGTTGAGTTCAGCTTTGCTTTCAATCCTGCTTCTGGATTGGAATAAGTTCACCGAGGAATCGTGTAGATTCGCGATTCTGGGTAGCTTCGCGGCTGGGCCTCCCGGAGTAACCTCGCTTCAAATCAGTTTTGGAACGACGTTCCTTTCCCGAGGCTAATTGCCTTTCGGCTAGTTACGAGAAGGATTGCTCCTTTTTCCCGAGGTTAGAATAACCTCTCTTGCATTAACGAGGAAGATCATTGCTTCTGTGCGCATTTCTGAGGGAGACTATTCCCTTTCTCAAGGCTCAGTGCTTGAATGTCTTAAATTCGCCCGCGCTTCTAAGCTTGAAGTAGCGGTGGTGTGGTCAAACCATGAGGCCTATAAATAGGACATTTGAAGTCCCCTTCAGGGAAACAGTCTGTTCATGACTTCTCCTGGTTATTCAGAGAAGGATACTCAGATCTCTGAAATGGTGGGGGTGCCCACTCTGGTCATTAATCAGCCAAGAACTGGTGAGTCTCGGTCATCCAGGGACTTTCACTAATGGACTAGTGACTTTAGGGAGTTTATCTCCCTTATTTTAGCTTTATCAGCTGCCTCATGGATTGATTTCCCTTGTTCTTCATTTCGTATCTGACTGATTTGCAGAGAAGGACTTCAGCCCTATTTTTCAGCTTCTCGGTGAAGCTATCATTCTCGTTGATTAGAAACAGACTTTCCCATGCAGGGTTCCTATTTTGATCTATTGAATCTGCATGTTAAATCTGCCATGTAGGCCAGTCTTTCCATATAGGTGGGGCTAAGACTGTGTCCCTCTGGACCAGTCTGGCTTAGCCACGTAGGCGAGGCTAGGACTTGGCCCTTTTTGATGCTCCTTCAGTCTAACTGCCTTAAGCGGAGCTAAGACTTCGCTTATGCTGAGTTAGCCCATCCTCACTGTGCAAGCGAGGCTATCTTCTGCGTAATTGAAGTACCACTGGATCGGATATGAACTGATTCGCCCAAAAAATTCGACTTAGCATTTCGTCTTCACAGTTTTCTTTTTGATTTAATGCAAACCTGTTTCCAGTTTGCATTGCAGTGAACTGTACCTGCCAGTCTTTTGTCTTGATGAAAGAGATCAGAGACTTGCCTCTTGATCTTCCAGCCAAGATGATCCACTTCAAGAAGGGGCTGGTAGTCGCTTATCCGAGATGATCCACTTCGGGAAAGCGGACGTCACCTGTATGATCTCAGATCCTTCTTTTGCCAATTTTCATCAAATAAGATCCAGCTTCTTGATGACAAAATCTGCCATTATGCGAAGGATTACAGCCTTGTGCAGGAGGAAGGCCTTTCGTGTCCAGTTAGTTTGGCTTGAAAGTATATAGGACCACTTGTATGCCTTTGGAGCAATGATTCAGCTGTACGAAAGACCACTTTGATGTAGCGTGAATATATCTTCCCTTTTGAATCAAATAAAATGTTTATTTTCTGCTTATCTGCTTTGTTTTCCTCCTTTTTGATCCGAGAACACCTGAAGTGGACTAGCTTTAGGTAAGTCTTTTTCTTAGGAGGAATTAGAAGCTCTCAGCGGAGCTAAGCTTCTGGCGAAGTTGAAGACTGACACCCAACTGAGTCAGGAACAAATCTCTGGCAGAGCTATCGCAGAATTTCCGTGAAGCCAGAGCTTAAGGCACTTTTCTCAGCGAAGTTATTCAAGTGTTGCGCAAAGTCGACACTGAACTTACGGCGGAGTTAGCCCTTAGCGGGGCTGAAGCAGCGCTTCTCGGAAAGGCGCTTAGGCGCCGTTTCAAATTAATTTGAAATTGCCCCTGCGCTCCTTTCGAGGAGGCAGAGTTTAGGCAATCATCAGCCTATAAAAGCCTGATTAGGCTGAAAGAGAAGGAACCACTTTTCTTTGAATTTTCAGAGAAGTCCAAATCTCTTCTTCTTTCTTCTTCGTTTGATAATTCAAGAACTTCTTCAGTTCTCTGATGGCTCCCAAAAGACGAGCAGGAAAAGAGGTAGCAATCTCTACGACGGAGGGACCCTCTTCTCTTCCGGTCATCGAACGACCTATCGCGGGTAGGGATCTTTCCCTCTTTATTCAGAGATTTTCATCTCTTCTTGAAGCCAACTTCCGGTTACCCTTGATTAATCCAGAGTGATCAATCGTAATCCCGTGATCTTAGGAAGTTCAACTCCCTTAATTTCCCTTGATTTCTTGATTTGGGAATTTGAGAACCGAAGGGTCTCTTCTTCAAGCTTCCAGGCGAAGCTATCCCTTAAGCGGTTCACATCCTGTTGGATGATAGGATGCAAAGTTAGCCTTAGAAGCGCGGTTAGAAAAGGACCTTAATGCCCTCGAAATAATTTTTAAGCAGCAGTATTCTTCTGGCGAAGTTAGCTCTTGGGGCTCCTTCGCGTTGAGGCCAAGCTTTCACAGCGAAGCTAATACTTGATATTCTTTTGCATCTTGTGGTTGCGGAGTTGAGCTTTGGGGCGAAACTAAAAACTGGGCTTGCTTCAATCGGGAAGCGAAGCTACGCCTTGGCAAAATTATTTTTCTTGCCTTAGCTTTCTTCAGTAAATGAACTAATATAGTTTCTTCTTATCTTTTCAGTGCACTATACTCCTGGTCCTCTGAACAGTCTCTTTGGAACGGCTAGAGGATTGGATGACAATATTAGTCTACAGTTCCAAGGGCAGGCTTCGCTATTCAGCGAGCGGAGCGCTCTTGGTCGGGACACACTTATTCATGCTGGGGATCAGCATACCATGAGGAGCATCTTAACTACTGCTCCTCTTGAAGATTCTGACCGAAGAATCTATCGAAAGCCCGGTTTCATGTTTGGAGATGCAGCGCCAGACAACATCACCAGCTGTTAGCCAGAGAGGGGCTGTGGGTTTTCAATTTGGATGATGAGAAGTACTATCTCCCATCTAGTAGGCGGCATTTTCCCTTGTCCTTCTTTCAATGTGTGACGAGGGCTCGGAAGATGCAGTGGCAAGTGACTCAGACTACTGACTCCGTTCACATGGGAAAGTTGATAGCTCAGTCCCCTGGGTATACGAGGGTGGGTCCTCCTCGCTGTATGTTGGGTCTCCACCCTGGGAACGTACTTCCAGACATCCCAGTGGGAGAAAATCTCGCGGTGGCTCAGACTTTTGGGAATCAGTTTTTTAAGGTTTATGGCAATTATCCGGCCACTGATTTCAGGACCCCGGGGTGGATTCATCCCCCCAAAGTATTGTGGAGGGACTTGACTCTATATGTCCTAGCCCATTTTGAGGAAGATCTGGAGAGGCTGGGACTCTACGAGGCCATTAGGGCGACCTGTTATGGCATTCAGATGAGCGTAGCGAACTTCTATGTCATTTTTGAGTTGTACTGCCCGGTTACGGGGACCTTCTTCATCTCTGTTGGCGAATTGGGCATGGCTCTGCACGAGATGTGGGAAGTCTCCGCTCTGCCTTTGGGGTCTCTCCCATATAAAGAATATGTGAGGCGGAATTGGCACTTTTGGAGAAACAGGAGCCCACCTTATTTGAGACTTACCGGGAGTTGATGTGCCATCTTTACATTTGCTCAAGCATGCATGGGAGCCATAAGGGAGCTTTGATTAGTCACTAAAACTGCATAATTTATATCACATCTTCACATTTATTTCGTATTAAATTCTGTTAATAAAGCTTTGCTTGCTTGATTCTAGGTCCATAGTGTGCAATGAAGAAGAAGACCCTAAATCACTATTTAATGGGTGATTAAAGGCCTATATGAATAGCCATTGACCTAAAGGAGCTGATTCGTCAAAACCAGGGGCTGCAAAACCAAAACCGGACACAGAACCTGACAGGGGACAGACGGGACCGCGCACGGCTCGAAGCGCCGCACTCACGGCCCCAGTATGGCCGCGAAAACGCGGCCATGTGGGCGCGGCTGCGCCCGTGCTTCTGGCCAGCTGTTTCCAGCTGGCCCCCTCTTCTCTGGTGCCTATAAAACCCCCCTGGGTTCTTCAGTTGGGAGATATGCAGAGTTTTAGGAGTAGTTTCATTTCCATTTTGTAGTTTAGGGTAGTGTAGTGTAGTTTTTCTTCTTCTTCCTCTCTTGTATTTTCCATTTTGTAGATCTTGTAATAGGGAGAGAGAGTGGTACATGCTTGAAATGTAAGAATGCTTGTAATAGAAGGTGACAATCTATGAAAGGTGCTCTCTTTACCTCTCTATGTCTTCTCTCTAAATCTCTTTTACATGTGTAGCTAACTTTTCTCTCATGAAAACTAATTACTAACCATCAACTTGCTAACTTCTTTTATGATAATCCACATGAATCTAATAGCCTCGTTTTGGCCTTGCTCTTGCAAGAGCCATTGATGGCTCATGATGATGGATCTAACACTCTAACTTCCTAACCACTAATAAACTAACATTACTTTACTCCATGCTTACTTTTCTATAGTATTGATGGTTTAAGTGTAGCTTGCACTTGTTTGTTGAGTTGGGTTGTGATGAGTTACATATGGGTCATACTTTGAATCGCTATTGAACCAAGGACTAGCGATAGCCAATGATACATGTGAGGCAACTATCACTAAGAGGTTAGCGTGTTGGTGGAGTCATTAATAGTTAGTGCCATGAGTTTTCTTTCTTTTTCACTTTATTTTAAAAATACAATAAAAATCACAAATACATTCTTTTCAATGTTTCTCACTTCTTCGTATTTCACCGTACCTCTCTTTTCATTCTTTGCTTTCTTTTCTTTTGATTCTTTAAAACTTTGAAGAACTTTTAACATACACGTGAATCAACCAGTAAAACTTCTATCGCCTCCCGTCCTTGTGGATTCGACTCGTTTTAGCCTCTATGCTATAACGGAAGTATCGAGGAAGCTAAAGGGCACACACTTTAAATCTTGATTTCAAAACATACACTTTTTGTGTGCGATTTTCCCTCAATCAAATTTTAGCGCCGTTGCCGGGGATGGGAACGGTTTGATTTCACAAGTTTGTTAACTTATTCTTCTTTATTTTTTGGTGTGCAGGTTAAATTTTAGCATTGCAGAAGTTCACACTTGCTCAAGTGTGGTCGGGTAATTTCTTGTACATTCATATACTCTGCTGCTAAATTTTTTTTTAATATTACCTGTATACTGTAAATAATTTTAAGAACTAAAATATAGAAATTGGATGCTTTAAAATGGTGTAGACATTTGCATCTAGGCACGTGTCAATTTTTATTCCAATATACTGTATTTTGTTCTTATGTTGTTGTGATCTTGACGGAGGTGTATATATTGCATTGCATATAGTTAGGACAAACACTTCAGTGATTTACTCACTTTTTTGTGTTCATTCTTATCTATATTGTACACTTGCACAAATTATATTTAAGGGCAAAACCCAAGACAACATATGGGGGGAAGTTATTACCCTCCCTTAGCCCAAAAATCACCTCCCCACTCACACAACCCAAGCCTTAATAAAAATTGCTAGACGTTGGCCCATAGGGACATCTCGGACTCATTTAGGAGATTGACCTAAGGGGGAAGTTGTTAGAATTTAACTCTTGCTAAATCGGTGTCTAAGGTTGGGGATTGAGAGGAGAAACCTCGAAGAACGGTGGTTTGACATAATTAGGCCCGTTGTTCCAGCACGGATACCTCCCACTGATCTTGTCCCTACCTAGCCGATTAACTCGTGGTCAGCTTTCGACAATAGACCCCCCGTGGACAATCTAACCAGTTAGGAGTCGTCTAGGTCTAAGTCAACCCTAGCATAGGCTTGTTTTCTTTTTCTTTTTCTTTGTTTGTTGTTTGTTTGTTTTCTTTTTTTTTGTAAATTGTGAAATGGATTTTAACAACAATAATTCCTTCAATTATGATATAAATCCATATTTCATTCCAATCTCATTTGACTCAGATAACTCCAACCCGGCTATGTACAACATGAACCAACCATATATGCCGAGTTGGGATTATCCGACTCAATATGACCCTTATCCTCAATCATATGACTATAATCTTCAAAATAATTTCAACTCTTCACAGAGTCCATGGGCATTCAAGTCCCCCGAGTCCAATTTTCAACCACCTTGTCCACAATTTTCATTCGCCGATTTTGGTTCATATACTCCTTTTCCTGTTCCACCACCTGAAGAAAAATCTGATTTGGAAAGGAGTATAGAAGAGTCCCTACAATAAATGTAAAATTTGCTTAATTCACAATCCTTCTCATATCAAACTCCACATACTCCTTTTCTAGAGCATCCAATTGAAGAAGAATCTGAACCAGAAAAGCGTTTGGAAGTCTTTTGTGAAAGAATGCAAAACATATTGGACTCATCATCTCAACCAAAATTTCAAGAGTCCTACTCATCTTTTCCAGTCTCACCAATTCAAAATGAACAAACTTTAATATTGGACTTGAGTATGGAACCCTTGCGTGAGTCCGAGCAGCAACCGCAAAATCTGATGGACTCACGATTTCACCACAATTTCCAAAATCAACTTCCATACTCATCTTTTTAAGAAAAACCAATTACAAAAAGTATGGAAGACATGATTCAGACTTAATATTCTGTTACCCTGTCTGTCAGTAGGTTAAACTCAATAATGAGCGATCTGATCAATGAGAGAGAGGAAAATCTTTCTTGTCAACCATTGACCAATCCTTATATCCCTAACTCTACAGATTGGACCCTTGAATCATGTCATTTTGGGAATCTAAATTCAATTTCAGAACACACATTCGAACTTGACCAAACTCCAAGTTATGAAAGTCACCTGGACATTCTGGCAAATTATCCCTTCCCTGAAATTGAAATCGAACCTGAATGTGATCCTGCACCTCCTGTTGGGAATTCCATTTCACTTTTTGATTCAATAATTACTCCGGTATCTTTACCAGATTTTTTCTCTATTTTGGAGTCAACATTAAATCTTGTACCGTACACTGTGAAATTGAATCATCAATATCTTATGATCACACTATGGGAAAAGTGTGTGAACATCAATTTTTTAGTTTGGACCCTATTTTTGAACCAATTTCAACTCTCATTGTTACTCTCGACTTGATCTGAGTCAACTTCCCGAGTCGAAATCGGTTTTTCTTCCTATTCCATTTAAGTCCAAATCCATCATTTTCAAAAATCACACTTCATTGTTGGACAAGAATGTTGACAAAAGTGACTCAGTAATTATTTTTGAAAATTGGAAATTAGATGAGGATAAATTTTTTAATAAGACCATTCAATCCATAATTCTTTTCTTGGGTCATATTAGAGAGGTCCTTGGTGGGTTTCTAGAAGATCCACGATATCTTGATTGGGTCGCAACGCTTGGCCCAATCCGACCACCACCGGAGCCACCCCCTTGAGGTCATCTTCCTTCCCTCTCCATTTGTTTCATGTATTTACACATTCACGATGCATTGAGGACCATGCATGAGATAAGTGTGGGGGAGGGTTTACTAACGTAGTTAGTTTTATATTTTTTTTCTTTTACACTTCTTTTTAATCAATCAAAAAAAATTTTAAATAAAAACTTTTCTTTTCTTTTTACAAAACTTTTTGAAACAAGAGAAATAGTTTTTGATTTATTTTTAAGAAAATTAAGATTATCTTAGGAATTAGGAAGACCTAAAATTATGAAATTTTAAACCAAGTCAAAATAATAAATCTTTTTTAAATTTTAGGATAAGAAAGTAAAATTGAAAAGATAATTTGATCTTAAATTTTTTGCCTTAGATTTATGCACTCCACACTTACACAATTTTTGGGATTGAAACAATGACTGAAAATGTCATAAAAATTATATATTCAAAAAAATGATAAATATAAACCACCTATTGAAGTTGGGTAATTATGCCTCAGGAAGCATGATTATTCACACCTAAAACGGTGGACAAAAATAAAATAATCCCCTTTAGTTTTGTGCCTTGTTTACTCGAGTCCTTAAGTCCGAGTGATGTTTTCTCATCTAGTGCCCTAAGACCATCTGGTTTGGGAGTCACCGGCTAAAGGCTCACTACCCGGGTGAATAAGAAAGCCTAAGAAAACTAAAGGAAGAGAAAAAAATAATATATATATAATATAAATAAATGGTATGAAAGTTAGAGTCGATATCCCAAAAATCTTCACAATTCACTAAGTGCATATTTTTTCTAAGAGTTTTATGAAAGATCAAAGAGTCCATTCAATTTTAACTTCTTACATTTAATTTATAACAAGATTTTTTGCATTTTGACTTATTTTAAGAAAGCACAATTTCTGGTTAACCTCTGACCTTGGATCACTTATATTTTCACAAAAATACTTCAATACTTTTCCCTATTTTCAAAAAACGTTTTCAAAATACTAACATTTGATTTCTTTCTTTATGTATTTTGTGGGTGTAATCCGCTAAAAACCCTCAGGAGACAAAACTCCTCCTCTAGGGGAACCTAGAGGTTTAACGGCTTGTTGCACATACTCAGTGCAATCGCGTCACCTACGAAAGTAGTGTAATAATTTTCTTAGTTCTTTTTTATTTTGCTTGGGACGAGCAAAAGATAAGTGTGGGGGTATGATTAGTCACTAAAACTGCATAATTTATACCACATCTTCACATTTATTTCGTATTAAATTCTGTTAATAATGCTTTACTTGCTTGATTCTAGGTCCATGGTGTGCAATGAAGAAGAAGACCCTAAATCACTATTTAATAGGTGATTAAAGGCCTACATGAATAGCCATTGACCTAGAGGAGCTGATTCGTCAAGAGCAGGGGCTAGAAAATTAAAACCGGGCACAGAACCTGACAGGAGACAGACGGGACCGCGCGCGGCTCGAAGCGCCGCGCGCGCGGCCCCAGTATGGCCGCTGAAACGCGGCCTGGGCCGCGTTTCCGCGGTCATATGGGCGCGGCTGTACCCGTGCTTCTGGCCAGCTATTTCCAGCTGGCCTCCCTCTTCCCTGGTGCCTATAAAAACTCCCCTGGGTTCTTCAGTTGGGAGATATGCAGAGTTTTAAGAGTAGTTTCATTTCCATTTTGTAGTTTAGGGTAGTGTAGTATAGTTTTTTTCTTCTTCCTCCCTTGTATTTTCTATTTTGTAGATCTTGTAATAGGGAGAGAGAGTAGTACACGCTTGGAATGCAAGAGTGCTTATAATAGAATGTGACAATCTATGAAAGGTGCTCTCTTTACCTCTCTATGTTTTCTTCTCTCTAAATCTCTTTTACATGTGTAGCTAACTTTTCTCTCATGGAAACTAATTACTAACCACCAACTTGCTAACTTCTTTTATGATAATCCACATGAATCTAATAGCCTCGTTTTGGCCTTGCTCTTGCAAGAGCCATTGATGGCTCATGATGATGAATCTAACACTCTAACTTCCTAACCACTAACAAGCTAGCATTACTTTACTCCATGCTTACTTTTCTATAGTATTGATGGTTTAAGTGTAGCTTGCACTTGTTTGTTGAGTTGGGTTATGATGAGTTACATATGGGTCATACTTTGAATCCCTCTTGAACTAAGGACTAGCGATAGCCAATGATACATGTGTGGCAACTATCACTAAGAGGTTAGCGTGTTGGTGGAGTCATTAGTAGTTAGTGCCATGAGTTTTCTTTCTTTTTCACTTTATTTTAAAAATACAACAAAAACCACAAATACATGGATTTGGCATGCTTTACACCTTCGTGCATATTGGATGGCATCGACTATCATGGTTGGCCAATAATATTCAAGCCTGTGCAATCGGTCTTTAAGTTTCGGATCTGACTGATGAGCTCCGCAAATACCGTCGTGTGCTTCTTTGAGCACTTCCAGTACCTCTGAATTAGAAAGGCAACGGAGTAGGATACCGTCGTATGAACGACGATAAAGTGTATTCAGAGTTGGGTCATAGTAAAAACGGAGAAACCTTCGTCTGATAGATGCCGCTTCTTTAGGATTGTCTGGCAGCAGACCATGTAGAGCATAGTCGATGAAAGAAAATCGCCAATCTCTTGGTTCAAAATCCGTTGAGATATTATAGACCTCTCTGGTTCTTAACATATGTTTAGAGCAGACAAGGTGTCGAGTCGCCACTGTAAGGTGATACTCGGTGTCGACTGGCAAGGCTAGTGTTGTTGCTAATGCAGCAAGAGCATCCGCCTTAGTATTCTGAGATCGAGATACGTGCCCGATGTAAAAGCCATCAAACAGATTAGCCATTTCGATGACTACGTGATAATAAGGTACCAAATCCTCGTGACGAACCTCATATTCGCCTTTAACCTAATTGATAATCAGTTTTGAATCGTCGTAAGCTTCAAGGTAGCGTACCCCAATTTCGTAGCCGAGCTGAAGACCAATAAATAAAGCATTGTATTCTGCCACATTGTTGGAGCATGATTCCGTCAGAGAAAATGCTCTAGGAAGGATATGATTTTGTGGAGAGATAAACACAACCCCCACGCCGGCAATGATTCTGCCTTTAGGACCTATTCGTGTGCTCCATCGAAGAACATCTGCCAAACTTCATCCTCTGAAGTTACATTGGATTCGAAGACTTCATCTGGAATATCTTCATGAAGTTTTGAGATTTTCGGAACCGGATGAGCAGCCAAGAACTCTGCAAGTGCCTGGCCTTTAACTGCCTTCTGAGGGATAAAGAGCATGTCGTATTGAGACAAAAGAAGCGCCCACTTAGCTAATCTTGAATTCAATGATCCTGGCTTCGTCATGAGAAGACGCAAAGAATTCACTCTGGAAATGACATGTATGGTTTGGCCGACCAAATAATGTCGTGTCTTCTGAACGGCAAAGATAAGAGCTAAGCACTCCTTCTCAATAGGATTATAGCAAGATTCCGCCCCTATCAGAGTCCTGCTCAGATAATAAATAGCCTGTTCGTGACCATTGTCGTCTTTTTGAGCAAGTAGGGCACCAACAGAATGGTCCATAGCTTTCACATAAAGTAAGAACGGTTTCCCTGATGTGGGAGCTACTAAGACTGGAGGTTTTGTGAGATATCTCTTGATATTCTCGTAAGCTTCCTGACAAGCTTGATCCCATACAAAGGAAACACCTTTTTTCATGAGTCGGGTGAACGGTTGACAGCGGTCCGAGAGATTTGCGATGAATCTTCTGATATAAGCCTGTCTACCTTGTAAGCCTCTAAGTTCTTTGAGATTCCTAGGTGGATGCATGCTCTGAATGACTTTGACTTTGTCTGGGTCAAGATGAATTCCTTTTGATGTAACAATAAACCCAAGGAACTTGCCACTTGAAACTCCCAAGAAGGATTTTGTCGGATTCATTTTTAGTTAATGAGCCCGCATTATGTCAAATATCGTTCTCAAGTCACGAAGATGGTCATTCTTATTATGGCTTTTGACAGTAATGTCGTCGACATAGCATTCTACCATTTTTCGGAGATGATCGCGGAAAATTATGTTCATTGCCCGCTGATAGGTTGCTCCCGTGTTTCTTTAACCCGAAGGGCATCACAGTGTAGCAGTATACCCCCAATGACATTCGGAATGAAGTATGCTTCTCGTCCTCTGGATACATCTTAATCTGATTGTACCCTGAAAAGCCGTCCATGAAAGACATTCTTTCGAATCCACAGGTATTGTCAATCATGACATCGGTGATGGGTAGTGGGAAGTTGTCTTTAGGACAAGCTGTATTGAGATCACGGTAGTTGATGCAGATCCGTATTTTTCCATTCTTCTTGAGGACGGAAACGATATTAGCAACCCAATCTGGATGTTGTTCCTCCCGTATGAAGCCACATGCAATGAGCTTATGAACTTCGACTTCAATAGCCTCCATAATGTTTGGACGAAACTGACGTTGCTGCTGCTTGACCGGCTTGGCGTCAGGTTTGATGTTCAGACGATGCATGGCTACTTGTGGATCAAGTCCGGGCATGTCCTCGTAGTTCCATGCAAAGACATATATATAATCCTTTACGATTACTATTAATTCTTCTTTTTCCATAAGTAATAAGCTTTCACTTATAAAGATGAGTTTAGGGTGATCTTGACTACCCAAGTTAACCTAGATCACCTTGTCTTCAGTTGGTGGTTCACGCTGTTCGAATCACTTTTCCCATTGGATATCTAATTGCTGAGCCCATGGTTCCTCATCAGTAGTTTCCTCTAGCTCCAATTGACTGCCAGAAGTCATATTAACGGTGAGATTCTCGAACATCATTCCCACATTGACATCTGAGTCCCACTCGGAGGAAGATGCAGAGTGTGATGGGATTGGTTTGTTATCTTTAGATTTAACCATTGCTGGGAGTGTAGGTGCAACGTATCCCAACCTCCTGCGTGTGTCATCATAGTAATTTGCAGGTTTCCCTCTTGGCACAAAGTTGCTCAGAAAACCACGTCTTCCTTTTCCGAAATTCAAGCCCTTCCTATGCTTCAGGTTGTATCCCATTTTCCTCATCATTCGGTGCGCTGGTCGCGCATAATGGAAAACTGTGGGGTGTCTGAGTCTGAACTTGAATCTGTAGTTGTAGACCCTCGTGGTTGGGCTTTACCGAATATTATTGGTAACTGGCCTTCTTTGGATGGAGGGATCACTAAAACGGCCCCTTCTATAGATTCCACTGGTGTACCAGATGCACTTGGTTTATGTAAAGGCATGTGCAGAGAGCTATCCATAACGGATTCAATACTCACAGGATAATCAAAGGAAATATTATCATTAATTACCCATTCGCCCTCATCTTCAGAAGGAGTGTTACATTGGGGATTACTAAGACATGCTATAATTGGTTCACCAATCAAAATCTGGCATGTCTGCTTCAGATTCTGAATCCGCCTCATTGCCACTATCATCATTGTCAGCCAATGATTCTTTCGATGTTTCACCGATCTCTTGATACAGGAGAGCATCAGTAAAGTAATTTTTCACCCCTTTAAATGTTGCTTCTCAGCGAAGACAGTTCGTATTGATGCATCATCTTCAACATATTTGAAGCACTGGTGCAAAGTGGAGGGAACGATCCAGTTGGCGTGGATCCATGGTCGTCCTAGTAACAAGTTGTACGACATGTCAGCGTCAATGACGTAGCACGTCACCTCTGACTTCAGGCTCCCTTTTTGGCAACGGAGTCGAATTTTTCCAAGTGGATGACTGCTCCCGGCATTAAAACTGTAAATTGTTATAGTGGTTACAGACAAGCGATAAGTGGTATGCCAAGGAAATAGAGGAGTTTTTTGGGGATGATGATGAGTGCGGACCCCGGGTCAACCTGTACCCTTTCAATGCATATCGAACCGATGTATCCAGTATAGTACAAAGGTCGATCGTGCTTGTTATCCTTGAGGAGCATATCCTCCGCTGTAAAGGTAATAGCAGGTACCTTTGATTGCACATGATGGCATTCAGGGCAGGCGGACTGAGTGTCATCTTTAGGGATTTCTGGCATATATGTCAGGAATGATTCTGAATTAGCCAGTGCATCCCTGAGTGTTTCTCTTGTCTCTTTTGAGAGACGAAGGAGCTCGTGTATGGTAATACAAGCCGGAATATTAGCCAACTGGGTCAATATGTCGAAACGAAAGGGCATGTCAAGCCCTGGGCCTGAAGGCTTCTTCAGGACATGGTCGAACCGGACTTCTTTTGGCTTCTCCTTTCCCTTGGTTGGGATCGAAGCGGGTGCTGGTATTTGTACTGACGTCATCTGCTGTTGTGTCTTGTCAGTAGCTTTCTCATACTATTTTGAGTATGATTTTTCGGATCGAGTACCTGTCAGTTGAGGTACATCAGCTTGCGTCGTGCAAGCGTGTTTTTCCCCTTCAGAATCACTGAGAGAAGCTGATGTGAGATTGCCATCATCCGGCAGGATGGAGACAACATTGCAAGATTTGCCCTTTAACTTGGATTTCTTTGAATCTCATTGTTCGTCTTGCATAAGATTCAGGTGTATCCACATGATTCCCCCTGTCTCCAGTGTCAAGGGAACAAGACTCTTATTCTCTTGAGTTTTAGCTGAAGGATGCTTTACTTACAGCCGTGGTGTAGGGATTGGATAAGTCCCGTCAGGAACTGTGACCTTTGGGGTTTTACCGAACTCGAGGGTCACCATGTTTGCAGTGACTTTCTTTTGCTCTGACTTCAGCGTCAGGACTCCGGCATCGACTAAAGCTTGGATCTTGTCCTTGAGGGTAAAGCACTTGTCAGTAGGATGATGAATCATCTTGTGAAAGAGACAATATTTGGGATCATTCGTGCATCATATTTCATTAGGACGCCGAGCATCCGGCAGCTTCAATTTATTCCCTTTGTGGAGTAAATAGAATAGTGCGACTACCTGTTTATCTTTGAAGGAGTACTGTTTCGGGGAAACTTGGACTCCTGATTATTGAAGCCGCTCTTCTTGGCCTTCGACTGAACATCCCCTGATAATTCAATGGACATAGTCTCTTTCCCTTTGGCTTGGGAAGACTGTGCCATGTCGCCACATCCTTTATTATTCATACCCCATTTGCCTTTAGGGGTGGATGGTTCAAACTTTTTAGCCGACTTTTCGGCTATCTCAGCTTGCTCGACCAGTTCTTTCCAGGTATGGGTTTTGACAGCTCCCATGCGAATTTCTACTTGGTCTAAGAAGTTGTGCCTGCACGTCTGTAAGAGCATGGGTAATGGCATCCCTGCTGGGCACATCAAAGACAAGTTTCTGAACCGATCAATGTAGTCATGAACAGATTCGTCCTTTTTCTATACGGTAGAGAGGAGTTTGTCTATGGTTACCTCGGTATCGTCCTCATAGAAACGAGAAAGAAATCGGGTTTCCAGGTCGATCCAGAAATTGACAGAGCCCAGAGGGAGACTTTAGAACCAGTCAAATGCTACCCCCTTTAAGGTGCCAATGAACAGTCTGGCCATGATAGCATCATTGTCTATAACATTACCGGTCTGAGACCGAAAATAGTAGATGTGCTGGTTTAGCGAGCTCTTACCATCATACGTATTTAACGTTGGTGGTTTGAACTTTGGTGGTATGGTACTGAATCCCATTCCAGCGGGTAAGGACGGACTGCCCCTACTTTCTTTAGTTCATCCCTCTGAGTTAGGGATGCAATCTGAGCTTGGATACCTTTAAGAACTTCAGTGTCTAAAGAAGAACTCTCCTTTGACTTCTCAGTCTTTGGTTGTTCATTGCTATGATGTTCTTCCTCATCATGGTTACTCCCGGTATCATTGTTATTCTAGTTATTGAGGAGTTGAGCGAGCATCTGTTGAATGTTGTCCAAAGCTTCTTACTGGATCTTGGAAGTTTGCTCCTGAGCTTCCAACCGTCAACGAAGGTCATCATTACCGCTATCAACCATATTCACCGATACTCTATCCGTTCGTACCGAGCTGACTGTTGCCGAAGATGCATACCCACTATCTTCGTTCTCCTCATCAGACCATTGGACTAATCCTTTCATCGGTTCGGTGAGGTTACTGCAGTTGAGGAAGATGGCTGTTCATAACTGTTGGGTATTATAACCCTAGATCTGGTGTTTCAGAAGACACCTTCTTCATGTACCAAGACTTCGCCAATGCCTGGGCTATAATCCGGATCTGGGGAACTAGAGTGAGTGGCATGCGACGCTCGTCTGCCCCTACGCAGCTCTCGTCCCCTTCCGATCATATTAACGGATGCAGAGGGTAAATCTTGCGGTACTCTCCTTTTGTGATGTTTTACCAAAGTTTGCACCGACAGTCGATCAAAAACTGATCGTCGGTGTGGAGGAGTGGCGGGGATTGGTCCTAACCGGCAATGGACTGAGTGGACTGTCACTAACTAACATCCCACTTGTTGAAACATGAGGGAGAAGTCCTGAAAGATTCCGACTTCCATTTGCTTGTCAAGAATTTTCGCAAGTCAGACCCGGCCGAGCCTAGACGATCTAGCGCAGAGGCTCTACTGGATTGTGCTTAGGACGATGTCCTGTTCTTTTCATCACCACAGAAGTGATTAGCATTAGATAGTTCTTTAGCTCTAGCTTTGCGGCTAAGAGATTTAGGAATACCCATGGGTGCTGAAGCTGCATGAGCACCGCTATCAACACTTAGGGATGATCCCTTAGCTTCGATGCGAAGAGCGAGCTTAGTATTTGAAGGACTGAAGAGCGAAGCACACTGTGGTGCTTTATCCGCTGCCTTGCTGCTAAAGAGATTAGCTTTAGCTCTAGCTTCGCGGCTAAGAACTTTAGGAATGTCCTTGGGTGTTGAAGCTGCATAAGCACCGCTGTCAACACCTAAAGGCGATCCCTCAGCTCCGCTGTGAAGAGCGAGCTTGACGTTCGAGGAACGGGGGGCGAAGCACGCTGTGGTGCTTTGTTTGCTTCCTTGTTGCAAAGGAGGTTAACACCGCTGGGTGCTCTAGCTGACTGCCAGGAACTTCATGTGTACACTGAGGTACTGTGCGTGCCACACCATCAGTAGCTTCGCTTATAAGAACGAGGCTGGCGCTAGGAGTTACTGCTCCTGAATTAGGCGAAGGCATGGTCGCTGTCGTAACTTCGCGGCTGACAGTCTCATTGAAGCAGGCAGGCATTTTGCCTTTTTCTTCGTGAGAGAGATGAACTTGTGGCGTAGCTACGCCTGAAGGTTCACATGGAGCTTTCTGCTTTGGCTTCCACATCTGCTTTGAAAGAGGAGACTTAGGTTCGCAGGGAACCTGGCTAGCCACACACACACGAGGCTGGGAGGTGTTGGAAGGATTCTGCCTCCGGTTTCTGTTCCGAAACCTTGGCCATCGAGACCTTTCTGTGCTTTTGTGCACGGAGCATTGAACCACCCCAGAGAGGAGTTCTTCGAATTTTCCTTGGTCGAAGTGAACGACTAGGTTTTCGAAGGTAACAGGCTGAAGATTCTGACCTTTACATTGCGGGCCTGCTTCCTTGTTGCGCCAGAAGACCGTGGTAGGCTCGCAGAGAGCCTCATCTGTCTCCACAGAGACTTGCTTTGAAGATTTAGCCAGAGGGGCTCTGGCCACACCTACTTCCTTGAATTCAGAAGTAGACCCGAAGGTCTATTCGTCACATTGCGACACTTGATTCTCAACAGTGGAGAATTCAGTCCCCAGCGGAGTCGCCATCTTGTTTTCCATTGATTTTGCAAAGGGGTAAAACTTACAAAAAGGGGTCGATGAGCTAAATTACAAGTAATTCTTTTGTAATAAAAATATTACAAGTAGATCTCTTCTGAGATCCTGGAGAAGTGTGCTGATAAGAGTCTGGTCAACGCGCAACCACTTTGTCCCTTTGACGATGCGATCGATCAGACGGTCAGTCAGCTGCCTGACGGGATTCCCTTCTCGCCTGATTCGAAGAATCAGAGAACAGAAGGTTGGTAGAACCCTCTTGTTACTTCTCAAACTGCCTCTGTTTGGGAATTCCTTCTCGCCTGGTTCCGAAAATTCCTTGAGAGGGAGGAGGATCTTAGGGTATTAGCTCCCTGATTAGAGAAGTAGTTCTCTGAATTCTTGGAAGTAAGAGAATAGATCTCTGTTTAGCCGTCTCTTCTCTTCTTTCAGCCTCTATCTCCTTGTGTATGTTCATATACCCCTGGTGGGCTATTTATAGGGAGAGTAGGGGTACAATTGTCCCTTTGTAAATCTGAAAACAGATTAAGTTAATCTGTTTAAATTTGAAAAGTAGCCTTGCCGCAACGCTAGGATCAGCTTCTGTGAAGCTAGGAATAGTAGGTAGTGTCGATCTCCTGATTTGTTTTGATTCTTTCCAAATATTTGAAGGATCTCCCCTGATCTTCTTACTTGTTTTAGGAAAGTCAAGGGATTATGGTAAACAACTGTCATATTTGATCTCAGATTTGATCTCGATTAGGTTTAACCCTGAATAGATTTTATCTCATCTGGAGATTTGATTGGTCAAAGTTGATCATAACAGACCCGCAGTGGAGCTGCCGCGTCGAGCTCGCAGCGGAGCTGGAAGGAGCATTTGGCGAAGTCAGAAGAAAGCTCTTCAGCGGAGCTGGATAAACATCTGTGGCGGAGCTACCGACCATCCTTCTGCGCGGTTGCGTGTGACTTCGAGCGAAGCTAACTCTCTGCGGAGTTAACTGAGCACTTCAGGCGAAGCTGTAAGTTAGCTCTCTGATAGAGCTTTGAACATCTCCAAGGCGAAGTCAGACAAACTTAGCCTCTCAGGTGAGGCTATCCCCTTGGGCTCATGCGATGCTAAGTGTTGAGCTAACTTAGCATCTTAGGCCTGCTTAGGTCTCTTCAAAGACAATCTGAGCTCACTGCTGCTTCACTGGATCAGTAGAGTCCAAGTTGCTGATTTGTCCCTCGGAGATGGGTACAGAACTGGTCATCAGCTTGTCTGTCACTTGTCTTTTGTGAATGTCAACAAGTTTAGACATTGTTCAGGCCAGTCAGGAATCTTGTCTTTTTTAGAGTGTCAACAACCTCATGTCCCCGATTTGGCAGAGCCATTTATAGTCTCTATCATACAAGATCCTGTCGTCTTCAGTAATTGCATCGCCGAAAAAGAATTCAGGTTTCTTCAGTGTAATACGAGTGTCAGACTCCCATTGGTCATGATCTCCCAAAAGGTCAGCATACTAGAGTTGCTGAGCTTGTCTCGATGCTCCCTTGATTTCAGAGCAAATACTGAAGCAGCCTCCTAGAGAACGAAGATCATGTTTGGGTCAGGACCACCCACATATCCAAAATGGCACTGCTTAGACAAAGGTCAACAAGTATCGCACTGCAAAAAGGACAATACAATAGTCAGCAATCTAAAAATTGTCTAAATGTTGAAGCTCAGATGCAAAGTTCACCTCAGAACCGTGTCTAATGACTGAGACGCAGAGCTTAATAAAACCCGTGTCTAAACTCAAAGACGCAAGGCTCACATGAAGTCCGCGTTTGAAACTCCACAACTTAGAAATTTCTTCAAGTGTTGGAATCAGACGCGAGACTCAGTGAAACCCGTGTCAAATCTCAGAGACGCAAGGCTCACATGAAGTTCGCATTTGAAACTCCATAACTTAAAAATTTCTTTAAGTGTTAGAATCAGACGCAAGACTTAATGAAACTGGCATCAAACCTCAGAGACGCGAGGTTCACATGAAGTCCGCATTTGAAACTTCACAACATAGAAATTTCTCTAATTGTTGGAAACAGACGCGAGGCTCAGTGAAACCCGCGTCAAACCTCAGAGACGCGAGGTTCACATGAAGTCTGCGTCTGAACTTCACCATTTAGAAAATTCTCTAAGTGTTGGGATCAAATGTAAGGCTCAATGAAGCCTGCATTCAATAAATAGACACAGACTCAAGCTGATGAAGCAAAAACGCGGAGGTCGTCAAACCCGCGTCATGCC
Organism: Agave tequilana; assembly: GCA_038442645.1. Taxonomy (NCBI): domain Eukaryota; kingdom Viridiplantae; phylum Streptophyta; class Magnoliopsida; order Asparagales; family Asparagaceae; genus Agave; species Agave tequilana. Next base: position 20,384 of record JAVJIF010006251.1, on the reverse strand, counting down.
TATCAGTGCAAGAGTCGCATCTGAAAATCAAACATGGGCATGAGCCTCGCGTTGGCGGTTCAACTCAGAAGAAGCTTAAGAGTTAAGATAACTCTTCAAGTTATTTAATGGCATAAATAGATTCTGATGGTCTTATTACATGAAATGAGGGCCTCCTGTGTAGAGGAACCTCCCATTTGAACTTCTGGAGGACAGCGTTCAAGGAAGAAGCCACAGGCTTGGTCTTTGGAGCCATTCTTAACGGTTAATTCTTTAGAAAAGATGGAGATAAAGAGGAAAAAAGCTCGAAGCTTTATTTTAAGGTCTTAAAACTCTGGACGCAGAGTTCGACAGAGAAGAAAAGAGTCTAATGATGACTCTTGAATGGCTGCTATCTTTTTATAGACACAGTAATCGGTCAAGATACGTGGCCCGTATCTCAAGACGGATCGTCGCCAGACGCGTGGCAATGCGCCAAGAACGCGAACCTCGCCTTTTAAGAGAACAACGTCTCTTTAAGTTCAGCCAGACACGTGGTAATGCACCCAGAATGTGAGTCTCGCGTTTTACCGAGTCGTGTCTCTTCAGCAAAGAGAAGTCCGCGTCTCCACCTCGAAGTCTGCATTACTTCAACAAAGTGAGAGATGTGTCTCTACTTCGATGTTTGCGTCTCTCCAATGAATGAGAGTCACGTTTCTACTTTAGACGAGGTCCGCGTCTCCAAAGCAACATGACTTTTGCGTCTACAAGACCTGTGTTCAGTCTTTACTTCTACAATCAGTTCAATAGTATACTGGCGAAAGTAAATGACTATTTCCCCGGTACAACAGTATACCAACAATCAGCTCAGAGCATCGAGAAGGTCTGTGTTGGCCCAAGGGCCATTAGCCTAGTTTTGATGATAACAAAACATATGTAGTTATGTTTTTAACAATTTTGTTTAACAAAATTTTAGGTTAAACTATTTGTTATACTTTTGGCTCCATCACAAGACTCACACATTTGGAAGCCAAGATATAGATATCAGAGCCTAAGCACATAGAAGAGCTCAAGGATCAAGTATACTAGAGAAGACTATTTCAAGATTTGTATTTTCACTTTTGTATTTTAGATAGAATTTATAGTCGTTTGTTAAAATCAAGATGATATAGGTTGATAGCTTTTGGGATTGACACACACACACACACACACATTTCATACTCTTTTGTGTTTTTAACAAGAGTTCATAACTATACCCTTTATCGTTTCAAAATCGAGTTTCAGAAAAACAAGTTTCAAAAAAATTGAGTTTTTGTTTTAAAAAAGAATTTTGACAAATTATGGTTCTAACTTTATTTTTTGTTGATTTATGATCACATACTGGTTCTTCAAATTCCTAAAACTCTATTTTGTGTTTAAAAGCCAAAAGTTATTTTGTCAGAAAAAAATGGTTTCAAAAAGATTTCCTTAACCTGCCTTCTTGCCTATTGTCGGTCGACCGATCAGTCAACCGTAGGAAGAGCAAATTGCTAAGTCGGTCGACCGAGCGGTCGACCGACATGCACTAAAGTGCATGTGTGCACTTCGGTCGACCGGGTGGTCGACCGACTGTAAGAGCTTTGCTTTCGGTTGGGTCCGATTGACCAACAGAGAGTTTAACTCTCTGGTTGGGAACAACGGTCGACTGTCCGGTCGACCGCTATCACCAACGGTCAGAAATCCAATCATTGGCAGTCGACTGGGCGGTCGACTGACAGAAGTCTTTTTTCTGTGATTTTTTCCAACGACTATATTCTATTTTGTCTTTTTCTAGGTCTTTTTCCAACAGCTTTTTTGAATTTTCTACTCATATTTTCATCCCCTATAAATAGTGGGACTTTGGAAAAACTCAACAACAAGATTTCTAAAGCTTAGATTAAGTTTTTACAAGTTTTAACTTTTTCATAAAAGATTTCTTTTGAACCATATTTTCAAATTTTTGTTTTTAGCTTGAACCCTCTCTCTACATCTCTACAATCTATTTTCACTACACAATCCCAAAGAGTTTCACCTCATCATCTTGGTTATAGGATTGCGCTTATGAGCCATTTGTGATCAGGTATAGATCACTGTTTTTCTTTTATTAAGAAGTTGTAGAGGTTGCGGCCTCAAGTGAGCTAGTGAGCTCCATGTTGGTGTTGCGACACCGCGAGAACCCATTGAGTTTTAGTGAGAACTTACCAACGGTTGACGATCTAGTGAGATCAGTCATAGTGAAAATCCTTCATAGTATTGAAGGCGGGGATGTAGAGCAGTGGCTTGAACTTCGAAACAAATTATTGTGCTTGTGATTGCTTACTCTTTCTCTCTTCACTCTACTCCCTCGTTAATTACTTACACTCTAATATTGTTTACTTATTTGCAAGTATTTCTTAAGTTGTGATTGATATTTGTTAGGTTGCTAGCAAGTAAATTCTTATACCGCATTATTTGTCCTTTAGTATAGCCATCACCTATTCACCCCCTCTAGGTGATTTTCAATTGGTATCAGAGCCTAACCTTAGTTTTGATTTAACCACCTTAGGGAGATCTTTTCATTTGGCTATATTCATTTGTTGTATTTGTTATTTTTTTGTGCACTTATACTTGTTTTCATGGCATCACACGACTTCTCTAACATCAAGTTCCCACCAAAATTTGATGGGTTGAACTTCCCCATTTGGAAGATCAAAATGAACCTATTCCTTAAGTCTCTAAGAGTTAGAGTTGCCAAGGTCATTACCAAAGAATTTGTTGAACCTCACGGTGATGAGTATACATGGTCTGATGCAACCGCTAAAAACTATGAGGCCAATGCATGCACTTACACAATCTTAAATGATGATGATCTTTCTCGTGTAATAAATTGCAAATCCGCTTATGAGGTTTGGAATGATCTTATCATTACTCATGAGGGGACATCGCAAGTCAAAAGAGCTAAAGTTGACTTGCTCCATTCTCAATATGAGAATTTTTATATGCTTGAAAATAAAAGTACAAATGAGATGCTCACTCGGTTCACCAAGATCACTAATAGTTTATCTTCTTTAGGTGATACCATTGACAATAACCAGAAGATCCGGAAGGTCATTAGAGCTATTTCCAAAGCTTGGGAAGTCAAGGCAACAACCTTCAAGGAGCTCGACGATAGAGAGGAGATGGACATCTTCGGCTTCATTGAAAGTCTCAAGACCCATGAGATGGAAATGAAAGTGAGAGAAAAAAGGGAGACCTCAAAGAAGAAAGCGATAGCTTTCAATGCTACTCCATCATCCTTTGATGATGAAGAATTGTCGAAAGACGGCGATGAGGATTTTGTCATGCTCATTAGAAAAGTAGGCAAAATATTTTACAAGAAAAGAAGACAAAGCAACTTTCAAAGGGGAAGATATCAAGGAAGATTTGAAAAGAAGGAGGAGACAGGTCCTTACTTTCATTGCAAGAAGACGGGCCATCTAATGCGGATTGCCCTTCACTTCAAGCCACTACCTCCAAGAACATGCATAAGAAGAAGAAGGCGATGGTAACCACTTGAGATGATTCGGAGACAGATTCCGAAGAGAAAATTGATGTCCAACACATTTGCTTCATCGCAAACGGAGAAGAAGGGTCCACGGTAAATTTCGAAACCTCTTTAGAAGATAATGATTTAACCATGGATGAACTCACATAATTTTTGAAGAATTAAAAAATAGGTATGAAATTTCTCTTGTACAAAATAAAAAATTGGAAAAGGAAAATAATTTTCTAAAGAATAAGCTAGAAATTATTTTTTAAAGAGAAAAATGACTTGTCCATTTCTTTTCAGAAAATAAAAAAGAATTTTGATAAATACAAACTTGCTTGTAAGGGTAAAAGCTCCAACATTACTTCTAACAAAAATGAATTTTTGGATATCCAAAAATGTGTTGATGTTTTGGACATCACTTTGAAAAAGTGTGCTTTTGACATGAACAAATTTGTATCTATATTTCCAAAGGGAAAAACCCAAAGAAAATATACATCTCATTCATTTAACACACACCATGAAAAACATGCACACACACATCAATATAAGTATGCTTTCATGTATGGCAAAGGATACACATATGCACATTGCGGCTGCAAAGGCCATTTAGCAAAATTTTGTTATGCTAAGTTAAATATGGTAAATAAAAATATTTGGGTTCGAGAAAGTACTACCCGTATAGGACCCAAAAATATTTGGATACCAAAGAACATACCAAACTTGATTGATGCAGGTGTATCGTCCTCCTCCAAGACATAGGGGGAGATGGTGCCTTGGTGGTGGATGCATCAAAGCTCAACGGATCAACGGTCACATTGCATCGCTATCAAGAGGCACCTATTTTGGAGATTGCTCATGGTTTGGTAACTTATCCACTTGAAAATTTCATTTCTAGCGAGATCTATGCATGCATAGGATTAGCTAGTTTCTTTTTGTAGTAATATACTTTAGTTGTATAGACATGCATGTTCTTATTTTTGTATCTTGCCTATAATTGAGGTAGTTTATTCACTTTGTTTTTATTCTTTACTAGCCCATGATTTGATTGCCTATGTGTAGAGTATTTTTCCTTTTCTCACTTAATTGATTGATATCTTGGATATGCGTGCGTGTGTGTGTTCTCAATATATCTAACTTATGCTTGGGAATTGTATTTAATCATATTTAAGCAATAAATGAAGATAGCAATTGCGCGCCTCAGCTCTTATCTAGAGGAATGACGAGGAGAAGTTCAGAACCCATAAAGGGTATTCAGCTTCAACATCTTTTTTTAATAGCTTAATATATGAGTTAATTATTAAAATTTATATTGTTGATAATAAAATAAAAATAATAAAAAATTAAATAAAATTTTTTATTTTTATGTGTTTTTCATGCCTATAAGATTTCTGGTATTATTTCCCTGTTTCATGTGTAAAAATATACAAGCAAAAATTATTTTTCAAAAGCCCTAAAATCTTATTTTTAAAAACTGGTTTTTGGGCTATCCCGGTCGACCGAGTTGACCTAGCATAAGTCCGGTCGACCGAAGTAGCCTGGTATTCAAAAAAAAAAAAATTTGGCCTAAAGCTGGTCGACTGATTGTAACGGAGAATGCTCTCGGTTAGCCTCGGTCGACCGAGGATTGGGTCTGGCTGTGATTTACCCATTTTAAAAATCCTAAAAACCCAATTTCACTCATTCTCTCTTCCTCCACCGTCACTATCTCCTCTACCTCCTTATTTTTCTTCACCCCCTCTCACTTTAATCCTCCCAAAACATCTCTATTCCAAAATCAAACCCTAAAAATTTATTGGATCTCTCTTTAGGACTCCGGATCTGTTGATTTCAAGGAGAATTTTTTCGGTTCCAAGGTATAATCTCTTTTCTCTCTAAATCTTCTTGATTTTAATAGTTTTTATAGTAAATCCTTCTATATTTTGTGCCAAATCTTTGTTTGTCATCTCCAAAATGTTAACAAGGGTTAGATCTGAGAAGGATAAAACACCTGAATCATTCTCCAACTCTTTTATCTCTAAAATACCTCTCATAGATTTTTTGTAATTCACAATAAACATGTTATCTCTGGTAGAACGGTGGTGCTCACTGATTTTAAGCACCTGAATCTTGCTACCATCTTGAGCACAAGCTGTCCTGAATATTTTGTTACAATTAAAGAACATGTCTATCCTGAGCTTGTACACTACTTTTAGTCCAATCTAACATTTTAAAATAATCACGTCAGATCTAGGGTTCTGGAAAAGAATATAAATATTCTCTAGATCATTTTGCCCATCTGCTACACCTCTCCTATGAAGGGGTAGAGATTTATAATGTTAATCTTCATTAGTTTGATTATCCTGACAGTAAATATGCCCTCACCACATCTTTGTTACTTCAAGATGATAAAAACCCTGTTTAGTTAAGAATAAGGAGGTGAAGTATTATACTCTCACCGCTCAAACCCTAGCCAAATCGTGTTCTATAATCTCCTGCCAAAATTAGGAGAATATAGTCATGCACGGGGTTCTGCTCTCCACTTAATCTATTACCTTCTGAAAGGCATTAGAGTTAACATTTCAAGACTCATCGTCGATTACATGGCCTCCGAGCATCTCCTAATCCCAAACTGGCACTTGTCATTTGGGATGCTCATCATTCGCCTCCTAAAGCAACTAAAATTTGATCTCTCCACTGAACGGTCCATCGAACCGTCAGTTGACATCAATAGCACTCTTCTAAAGAGGATGCGTGCTAGGGAGCGTGTTCCTGCTCCTCAGCCCCCTCCTATCATTCATGTTGTTCTTCCTGGATCCTCCTCAGCCTCTTCTACATCTTTTGATCCATACTCAACCCTCTCTGCTCAGCTTAGGGAGCATGACCTGAAAATGTTTGCAAACTTTCAGAGGATGGAGCAAAGAGCTCATAATGATCTGCAGTATATTTACGCCTCTATTATCTATCTTCAGACTTTTGTCGACGAGACCTACAGTAGGAATGTTTGGCTTGTTCCACTTCTGAGAGGCCATTCGCAGCCCCTTCCTACGTCGGGTCCTCCGGCTGATACATGGGTACCTCCTCCAGCTCCTTCTGAGGCACCGGCTCCTCCAGAAGATCCCAACTTTCAAAAGGATTGACCCATTTTGTTGATGACTATAGAGGGGAGAGATTCTATGGAGTTATCTTTGGGAGTTATTATATTGGGTGTTTTTATCTATGGTGTTTTATTTGAGTCTTTATTTATGTATTTTTGGACCTGTAATATTTGGAGTACTTGGTGGACATGGACATGTGTTTATTACATTGCAGTAATTAATAGACATGTATTTTGTAGTATGTAATTTATTTTAAGGTTGGCATGAATCTCTGTATGGATAAATTTATTTTATGATATCTCTATTGTCTTTATATCTCTTTATGTTGATATATTTGATACGTATCTTCTGTATGTGTGGTATGTGGTATATTTGTATTTTTAGTGTTTTTTTATAAACCAACCATCTACCACTTGAATTTGGAGGATGGAGGCTATTAGTTGGATGGAGGAAACCGTTTGTGCATACACTGTTGTAATTCTGTATCTTGGTATGCATAGATGGGTTGCATAAGAGCTTGATTGACATATCCTATTCCTATGCTTTTATTGATTCATTTAACTTTTATGTCACATTCTGATATATGCATGTGTTTAGAGGGAGCTTCACTTGAAGTCTCATCCTAAATTATTTGTGATAACTCCATATATTTTGTCATCACCAAAAAGGGAGAAGTTGTAGGCCAAAGGCCATTAGTTAGTTTTGAGGATAACAAAACATATGTAGTTATGTTTTTAACAATTTTGTTTAACAAAGTTTCAGGTTAACTATTTGTTGCATTTTGTCTCCATCACAAAACTCACACATTTGGAAGCCAAGAAGATGTACACCAAGAATATGTACATCCCAGAGCCTAAGCACATAGAAGAGCTCAACGATCAAGTTTCCTAGAGAAGACTATTTTAAGATTTATATTTTCACTTTTTGCATTTTAGATAGAAATTATAGTGGTTTGTTAAAATCAAGATGATATAGGTTGATAGCTTTTGAGATTGACACACACACATATTTCATACTCCTTTGTGTTTTTAACAAGAGTTCATAATTGTACCCTTTATCGTTTTCAAAATCGAGTTTCAGAAAAACCCAGTTTTTATTTTAGAAAAGAATTTTGGAAAAATATGGTTCTAACTTTATTTTGTATTGATCCATGATCACACACTGGTTCTTCAAGTCGCTAGAACTCTATTATGTGTTTAAAAGTCAAAAGTTATTTTATCTAAAAAAGATTGATTTCAAAAAGATTTTCATAACCTACCTTTTGCCCATTGTCGATCGACCAACCGATCGACCGTAGGCAGAGCAAATTGCTCTGTCGGTCAACCAATTGCAAGAGCTTTGCTCTCGGTTGGGTCTGTCGACCGACCCGGTTGACCAACAGAGAGTTTAACTCTCTGCTTGGGAACAACGGTCAATCGTCCGGTCGACCGCTATCCCCAACGGTCGAAAATCTGATTGTTGGCGGTCGACCGGCCAGTCGATCGACAGAAGGCTTTTCGTCTGTGATTTTTCCCAACGGTTATATTTTGTACTATTTTTTCTAGATCTTTTACCAACGGCTCTTTTAGATTTTCAAGTCATGTTTTTATCCCCTGTAAATAGTGAGACTGTGAAAAAACTCAACAACAAGTTTTCTAAAGCTTAGATTAAGTATTTACAAGTTTTAGCTTTTTCATAAAAGATTTCTTTTGAGCCATATTTTCAAATTTTTGTTTTTAACTTGAGACCTCCCTCTACATTTCTACAAGCTATTTTCATTATATAATCCTAAAGAGTTTTACCTCCTCATCTTGATTATAAGATTGTGCTTGTGAACCATTTATGATCAAGTGTAGATCATTATTTTCTTTCTCTTAAGAAGTTGTAGAGGTTGTGGCATCAAGTGAGCTAGTGAGCTCCGTGTTGGTGTTGCGACACAGAGAGAGGACTAGTGAGTCCATTGATTTCTAATGAGAACTTGTAAACGGTTGACGATCTAGTGAGATCGATCATAGTGAAAATTCTTCATAGTGTTGAAAGCGGGGACGTAGAGCAGTGGCTCGAATCTCGAAACAAATCATTGTGCTTGTGATTGCTTACTCTTTCTCTCTTCACTATACTCCCTCTTTAATTACTTGCACTCTAATATTGTTTACTTATTTGCAAGTATTACGTAAGTTGTGATTGATATTTGCTAGGTTGCTAGCAAGTAATTTTAATTCCGCATTATTTGTCATTTAATATAACCATCACCTATTCACCCCCCCTCTAGGTGATTTTCAGTCTGGATTACGTATCTAGACACTTACAACAATCATCTCTAGTGGCTTCAAAGAGTTTAACAGTACACTCACGAAGACCAAAATCCAGACAACATCGAGTTCAAAGTATCTCAGAAGATTGTCAGTCCAGTTTTGAGAGTTTGCTGCCAACAAGAAGGTCCAGAGTGTTTCGAAACCCGTCCCAATCAACCGCGGAGTTTTGAAAACTTTAGAGGGGTTTATGTAGACTGTCTAAAGTTTACTGAAAATAAGTGATCAGATAGCAGAGTCCATACTTCAGACGCGAGGCTAACCAAAGTCATTCATGCAATGTCAAGATGCAGGGCTCGAAGCTTGCACCCCTGCATCACTGTAATGCTAAGACGCAGAGTTTGAAGCCTGTGTCTCAACACCACTACAATGCCAAGACACAGAGCTCGAAACCCGCATCTCAGTACCACTTCAATGCCAAGACGTAGAGCTTGAAGCCCACGTCTCAGACGCAAAGCTCGAGACACACATCTAATATCACATCAATGGGGGAACATAGAGTTTGAGGCTCACGTTTCAACACTATAGCAGTGCCCAAACGCGGAGCTCGAGGCTCGCGTCCAGCATCATTTAAATGGCTAAACGCAGAGCTCAAACCCGTGTCCTAACTGCTGAGGAGCCATGTGTCTCAGTTATAACTACCCTATTACTAAGTCAAATACTGCCCACGTAATGAGAGGAGTTAGCCCCCATTATGGAAAGTCTTTAGGGCACAGTTTTACCCCTGAATATAAATAGCTCAGTTTGCTATTGAAGAGGGGTCAAAAATTTTCAGATAAGGAATACTGATAGAGAGTTAAACTCTTCTACCAATTTGCTGAGTTCAAGTTTTTGCCAAGTCTCTTTGAGATTTCATCGGATAGAAGCTGTGTTACTCCATCTGTGATCCAAGAAGAAGACTTCCAGAAGAGCTTGATGTTCACCCGGTCAACGAAAAATAAGAATCACTTTCCGCCGCTATGCAAAGAACCCAGCCTTAAATAAAGAGAAGATCTGAGCTTGAGTGTCTTCTCTCTCTTGTAGTTGGGATTTGAATGGTTGTAAATTTTCATTGATTCAAGAAAATTTTACAATACACTTACAACTCCCCCCCCCCGTACAGTATTCATGTGAAAATATAGTTCACATTGGAAAGTAAATAGAAAAGTGATGAATTTAAATAGAAAGTTAAGATCAAGACCTATCAATTAAGCTTTTGAGTCAATTTAGTTCTAGGCCTCTATTAAGGCTCATTGTGTTCTTTGTGGAGGCCCGTGTCATCTCTTTTTTCACTCTTGTTCAATTCCAAATATGCCACCCTCTTCAATCTTCCCTCGTGATTTGTCGCATACTGTATATGAAGATGATTAGGAATCTCCTATTTCATAAGAGTAAGCATCTGATTATTCTATTATAGTGGTCAAAATCTGACTCCATCCAAGATGGTAACACATGTCTCTCAGCTTCCAATCCTTTGCGGAACATCAGAGTTCTCCTCCGAAGTCTATGTTGTTCCTGACCTCTTCTAGATCATCTCTGCTCTAAGGATTTCTCTGCTCTGAAGACTTTAACTCCATGCCGAGCAGTTTTAGTAACAATTTATCCGCCAACAGTTACGCCACCATATATTCCACCACATTCATAACTGAAGGTTCACCTAGAGGGGGGTGAATAGGTGAAAACTAATCTAATGGTTACTTAATGTCAAATGATGCGGAAGCTAAAAACAATTATGACCTAATAAAACTTTTTACACTAAACACCAAGTATAACCAAAGAGTGTTGCCGAATTCCCCGTGAAGGGCTCTGGACAAACTCCTCTAGATTCCCCTTGAATGGGTTGAGGTGCCGCGTTGGCTTTCTTGGTTGAATACAAGTGTTAGCAACAATCCCACGCAAGTATATCAATTAAGCACAAATGAATATATCAAGCATATAAAGATAGACAATAATTGAATGCAAGATATAAACAAGGGAGAGAGAGAAATGGCAATCGCAAACACAAAGGTATGTTTCGAGGTTCGAGCACACTTGCTCTACATCCCCGCCTTCGACACACGAAGGATTTCCACTATGTAAGACCCAATGGATCTCTTCTCGGTGCCGCAACACCTACAAGCCTTCGGACTCCCTAGTCCCGTACACACGCAAGCCCCACAAGCTTGCCGAGGCCGTACCTCGATCCAAAGAGTTCACAACCGAACTCCAAACCACCACGAGCACACTTGCCCGTCTCCTCAAAAAACAAATGAAGTCTTTGGTGATCACAACACTTTGATCACCTAAAAGCTCTCACTACAAAACTCCTAAGGATTGAATAATCAATGGATGCTCAAGTGTTTGTGTGAGAAAAGCAAGGAAAGAATCTTTGGTGAAAACTCAAGAAAATCTCTTTTACACACTCTAAATAAAACTCCCTTTAGATTGGAAGTATTAGCTCTCTATTTTGTGGAGAAAAACTCTTCTGAAAGAATAGGAAAAACTGGCTCTAAAGGTCTCCAAAATATTAGCACAAAACAATGACAAGAACCCCCAATTTACAGGCTGCCAGAAACTAGCCGTTAGAGCCTGTCAGAGCTGCCGGTCGACCCGTGCGGTCGACCGCCAACGGTCAGAAATCCGACCGTTGGAGCCACGGTCGACCGCCCGGGTCGACCGAGCAACTGGAGCAGAGAGCGAACTCTCTGTCGGTCGACCCGTACGGTCGGCCGAACTTTCCAGAGAGCAGAGCTCTCTGGAGCGGTCGACCCGTACGGTCGGTCGTCCTCCAGTGCACAAAGGCGTGCACATCTGTGCGCGTCGGTCGACCGGTCCGGTCGGCCGACTCCAGGATTAGTCGACTTATAAAGGCTACTAGTCGACTTATCCGAAACCTGAAACAGTTTTCTGGGATTAAAAAGTTAGTCTTTTGGCTCAAATAAAATCCCATAAAATACATAAAAATCTACAAAAATAATTTTACCAATATACTTTGATATACAAACATGCTTGCACAAAATCAAGGCATGTTATAAAAGTTTGGACTATTTTTATAACTTGAAAATATTTGGCTCATGATAAAAACTGTTTTTCCAAAACAATATTTTTCCAACACATATTTTTCTAAATCTTCATCAGATACAAAAACAAGATATACTTTTAAAGCATAGTGTGTATGGATATGATCCACTACACAATCAAGATGAAATATCTATATTTTTGGCATCAAGCATAAACTTGGTTTGGTTGAAAGATGTAAACAAGAATATCAAAAACCAAATAGTATTTTGTCACAAAGAAAAATCTTTTCTAAACTAAAAAATCTTTTATGAAAATAATTCTATCAAGAGTGTGTGTGTATATGTATGATTGGTAGTGAAAAGTGCATTTTTATCATAACATTTACCATCACATTTTCATATTTATTCATATAATTCTGCACATTTATTAATATTTTGTAATTTATTGTGTGCAGGCCTCGAAATAATAAAAAGAAAGAATTAAAGCCTAAAAAGAGCCCAAAAGCCCACATATAAAGCCCAAGTGCAAAAGTACAAATATCAATTGTCAAAAATGCAAATACACAAGGGCCAAAGTTGCAAATACCAAAAAAGAGGGAAGGATAGACTTCTATTCAACCCTAAATGCTTGCAGGATGAAGATAAAGATACAAGAAGCTTCATTTTATCCCTAATCCTATTCAAAGTTGGATTAAATTGAATACAAAGGAGGAAAGGATTAATCTTCATCTCCTATTCAAGTTCAAATTCAAGAGATAAAGTCCTAAAGATGAAGAGGATAAAGCTAATCCTAAAGATAAAAGGAGAAGAGTTTAAAGATAAATTCGGATTCAGACTGTACATGTTTAGTATTCAGATCATAACTTTTGCTACAGATATGCAAATCTGATGATTCAAAATGCTCCAGAAAGAAGACTTGATAAGCTAATTTCGGCGATCAAAGGACAGATTTGATTTGAACTTCTATGGATAAGTGCCACAAGTCTGGAGATAAAATTTTTTGGGAGAGTTATACCAGGACTCTACATCTTCCAACTCCTATAAATACCCCTGCAGATGCAACACAGAGAGCGTCCAGCGAAGAGCCAAGGGCCAAAAGCTAGGGTTTTTAGGTTTTCTTTCTAGGTTAGATTTTATTTTCGTTTTTCTTTTGTAAATTTTGTAACTGAGAGTGGAGGGACCTTTCATGGAGGATGGAGTCTACGCTTGTACTGAGGTGACAGCGGTCTAAGCCCACTTATCTTCCATTGTTAATGAAATTCACTTGAGGTGTGTTTTTGTTATTATTTTATGTTCTTCTCTTGTTTGTTTCTTTGTTTCTCTGTATTCTTGTTTTCTTCATTCGTTTTTTCTCTAATGCCTTGTGAACAATGAGACCCAATTGCATTGAGACTACCTAGCCAAAGAAGAATCCTTGATGGCTTATGGCGATCAAGATCCTATACGCCATGCTTGTACGCCTTCCAAGAAAAGGTAAATCATCGCAACGGTTCAAACGGTAAGCAGACTGAAGAGGTAAGTTTTCTTTTTCTTTTCTTTTCTTTTTGTAGATTAAATCACAACTTCTCCCAATTCTTTATTTGCCGACCCATTGTAAATACCACTTCCTTTCTAACTTAACTAATAAAAATAAAAACTTTAGAGAAACTTGCTTAACGCTTCCATCGCAGTCCCTCCCTGAGGATCACGACCCGCATAGCCTTGCTACCGCGGATTAGTATTGAGCACCTCGCACACCTTTAATTCTCAGATCTAATATTCATATTTTGTGTGCAGGTAAAAACTCAATCAAACAATGTACTTGAGCAATCCACCAACTACTCTATCCTTTACATTTTATCTAAAACAAAAACAAAATCTTATACCTAGACACAAGTCTTCATCTTCTTGAAGTCTTCACTTGAAGGCTTCTCATCTTCTTGACTTGGTCCAAGCTTGATCCAAAAGCTCCTTGGATCACACCGTGCTAGCTCCAAATCTTGACATTTTATCCTTTGTTGAGCTATGCACCTACTAAGATCTTGATAATGAATCTATCACTAATTAAACACAAGATCATTAGTAAACATAACTTCATGAGTTGATCATCATTAAAACTAGGGTAATAGGCCTTTGGGCCAACAATCTCCCCCTTTTTGATGATGACAAAACACATGAAGTTATATATGCATGGATTAAAGTAAAGCTTCAAAGAAGCTCCCCCTTAACTCATGCATACCACATAAATAATAAATATATGCAATGAAGCTCATAAATATGTATGCAATGTATGGAGATAAAATATGCAACAAGCATAAATCAAAATCTTTTTCTCCTATTTGCAATACAAAACATATATGCATAAATAACAAGGAAGACAAATACTTCCCCCCCTTAAGCAATGAAAACATGCATATAAACTCAAATACTTCTCCCCCTTTTTGTCACTCATCAACAAAGGGTTCAAAGTAAAATCAAATCAAACAAATTTTTCTCCCCCTTTTGTCAAAAACAAAGAAATCAAGAAGGGGTAATACAAATCAATCAATAAAGATTTATATGCGATATACATTCATGAAGAGGAAGACGCTAAGTTAGCTTCCCTACACATATACATTACATGAAAGAGGGATGACAAGCCCTAATTCACATAACGCATATTATGTAATGCATAAGAGGAGATGTGAAGCTCCCCTACACACGTGTATCACATAAAGAAGAGTTGTCAAGCTCCTCAATATACCATATACTCAACATGAATCTATATGTAGAAGAGATGTTAAGCTCTCCTTGCATATAGGCAATACAAATAAAAAAATTTGAACTTTCAAACTTTTGAAATTTTCTTAATAAAACAAATTTTGAGATATCTTAGTAAACCAAATTTAAGATATCATATAACAAAATTTTAAAGGTATCAGAGCTCTTGTAAAACAATCAATTTTTTTAAGATACCAAATGTAAATAATTATTGTAAAAACATGTTGATACCAATTGAAATTTAACAAATATGAAGTTGAAGCATTTTGATATCAATGGTAAACATAATGATCAAAAAATTTTATTCTTTTTATCATAAACTTTGTGCTTTTAAAAATGTGAACCAATTGTAAGTTAAGCACATGAAAATCATATATATGTATGAGAAATGAGTATACCAAGTGAAATTTATACATACATATATAAGAACAAAATATGAGTATATACAAAATAAGTTCATATTGATACCAATTGAAACGATTCAATGATACCAATTGACATAACAATAAGATCAAGTGTATAACTCATAACCTATACCTCCCAATCATGTTCAAGATTAAAATGATTTTCACTATTAAGCATACTTGAGCATAATCGCCCATCCATCCTCCCATCGATGGTAGGGGTTTTCAAAATAGATTTGAAAAATAAGCTTTGTTTGAAAAAAACTCTACCAAATGAAGAACAATTAACTAGTTAAAATAATTTTTGAAAAAACTAGTTAAAGATCCTTCAAAACATGAAATCAAAGCATATATATTTCATGAATCATACTAAATACATAAAAGTTCAAGCACTCATAGTCCATAAAGCTCAAAATTATCTTGAAAAGTAAAAGATGAGTGTTCAAAGGTTATGTAAATGGCATTTTCATGAAAATAGACAATGAAGCTCAATCAAACATGAATCTTATTTTTAGACAAGACATGAAATTTTATTCTCATTAAAAACAAATCATGAAAAATTTTTATTTTCATCTTAAGGTAAACTTCAAGGTATATGTATGATTTATCCAAAGCTAACAATATGCATACATATCCCAAGTATAAAAGAGTCTATTAAATGTATTTGCATGAAAGCAAGAGACTCACGGGTATACATGTATATTTATTAGATTTGAATTAAAAGTACATATACATGAAGTAAAGTCATAAAATAGGCACAACAAGTATAAATAAAAGAATCATCAAAACTAGACTATACATATGCATATAGTGGATACAAATGAGCATGAAGTTCAAATATATATGAGTCAATTGTAATTCACTATTCATATATGTATAAATGCAAGTTTGACACATTCTACATCTAAGCATGTAATACCACATTAAGCGCAATAAATCATAAAACATGAACATGCTATATGATATCAAATGAATAAGCATGTACATAAATAAAATAGGAGTTTAGAAATTGTTACCAACTCCAAAGCTCCTAACATGGTGGTTGTCCCACCAAAGCTCCTTGATAGTGATGCATCCCAAAAGTATGTCCATCATGTCCAAGTGCATCCACTACCAAGGCACCAATCCTCTCACGTCTTGTGAGAGCCCTCACCTATATCAAAAGTAAAAGGTGGGGTTTTGGTACCTATATTTTCTTGGGTCCTTTGGGGTTAGTCTTGTAAGGAACCCAAAAATTTTTATTATTAGCAAAATTAAAATGATGCAACTTGTCATAACAAAAATTTTGCTAAATGGCCTTTGCGGCCACAATGTGTACATGTGTGCACCTTAGGATGCTTATGTGTAGGAGTGTGATCATGACGTGCAACATAAGCAAATGCATGATGATGTTGTGCATGAAAGTGTGGAGTTTGTTTCTTTGAAAACATTGACTCCAACCTACTATGGTTAAATGCACAAGAGTTCAAAGTTGAACTCAAACAATCCATTTTATTTTTCAAGTCTTTAATCTCATTAGTGGTGACATGTAAAGCATGATGAGATAAAGATTATTTTTCTTTTTCTTTTTCGAAACAAAATCTTTTTATTTTTCACAAATTTTTCTTTTTAAAGACTTATTTTCTTGAAAAACAACTTCTCTTTGTTTTTCCACCAAATCAACTTTCTTTTTCAAATAGTGTTTCCTTCACATAAATCATTCAATTTTGCAAACAAGGAAACATTCTCATTTTTCAAATCTTTATTTTCTTTTTCCAAGCATGCCATTTTATTTTCTAATGAATCTTTTTCATCAAGCATGGCATCAAAATTCTTTTTCAAATTTTTGTTATCTTTTTCTAAACATGCAATGTTAGATCTAAATGTATCATGTTCTACATGCATGCAAGCAATGTTCTTTTTCAAATTATTATTCTTCTTTTTAAGCATGTCATATTTTTCAAGCACAAGATGACAAAAGGTAGTAAGCTCTTCATATGACATGTCTTCATCATCGGATTCGGAGTTTACCTCAAGGGGGTTATCCCCTTGGACCATATAGCACTTGTTGGAGGTGTTGCTTCCAACATCCGAATCGTTCCCGGCATAATATAGATCCTTTTCGCCAAGAGAGCTGATGATGTTCCAAGCTACAAAAGCCGATTCAACATTAGAAATCCTAGATAAATAATCTTCATTTAGGGTTGACTTGATAGCAAGAATGGCTTTAGCATTAGCCTCAAAATTCTTACCATTTGAACAATATGAATCATTAGATATGGCAAGATAAACATGAATGCCTAAGGCCTTGAGGTACAATGACATCTTAACCTTCCAAATTTGGATGTTAAGAATGTCAAAGGTGGGTGGTGATATGAAGTCCATGGTGTGTGTACAAATATTGTGATTAGCCTAAAAATAAGGATCTTTTACTCTAGGTTGTTAGACCAAATCAGAGTACCAAGCTCTCATACCAATTGAAGGTTCACCTAGAGGGGGGGTGAATAGGTGAAGGCTAATCTAATGGTCACTTAATGCCAAATGATGCGGAAGCTAAAAACAATTATGACCTAATAAAACTTTTTATACTAAACACAAAGTATAACCAAAGAGTGTTGCCGAATTCCCTGTGAAGGGCTCTGGACAAACTCCTCTAGATTCCCCTTGAATGGGTTGAGGTGCCACGTTGGCTCTCTTGGTTGAATACAAGTGTTAGCAACAATCCCACGCAAGTATATCAATTAAGCACAAATGAATATATCAAGCATATAAAGATAGACAATAATTGAATGCAAGATATAAACAAGGGAGAGAGAGAGAGAGAAATGGCAATCGCAAACACAAAGGTATGTTTCGAGGTTCGAGCACACTTGCTCTACATCCCCGCCTTCGACACACGAAGGATTTTCACTATGCAAGATCCCAATGGATCTCTTCTCGGTGCCGCAACACCTACAAGCCTTCGGACTCCCTAGTCCCGTACACACGCAAGCCCCACAAGCTTGCCGAGGCCGCACCACGATCCAAAGAGTTCACAACCGAACTCCAAACCACCACGAGCACACTTGCCCATCTCCTCAAAGAACAAATGAAGTCTTTGGTGATCACAACACTTTGATCACCTAAAAGCTCTCACTACAACACTCCTAAGGATTGAATAATCAATGGATGCTCAAGTGTTTGTGTGAGAAAAGCAAGGAAAGAATCTTTGGTGAAAACTCAAGAAAATCTCTTTTACACACTCTAAATAAAACTCCCTTTAGATTGGAAGTATTAGCTCTCTATTTTGTGGAGAAAAACTCTTCTGAAAGAATAGGAAAAACTGGCTCTAAAAGTCTCCAAAATCTTAGCACAAAACAATGACAAGAACCCCAATTTATAGGCTGCCAGAAACTAGCCGTTAGGGCCTGTCAGAGCTGCCGGTCGACCCGTGCGGTCGACCGCCAACGGTCAGAAATCCGACCGTTGGAGCCACGGTCGACCGCCCGGGTCGACCGAGCAACTGGAGCAGAGAGCGAACTCTCTGTCGGTCGACCCGTACGGTCGGCCGAACTTTCTAGAGAGCAGAGCTCTCTGGAGCGGTCGACCCGTACGGTCGGCCGTCCTCCAGTGCACAAAGGCGTGCACATCTGTGCACGTCGGTCGACTGGTCCGGTCGGCCGACTCCAGGATTAGTCGACTTATAAAGGCTACTAGTCGACTTATCCGAAGCCTGAAATAGTTTTCTGGGATTAAAAAGTTAGTCTTTTTGGCTCAAATAAAATCCCATAAAATACATAAAAATCTACAAAAATAGTTTTACCAATATACTTTGATATACAAACATGCTTGCACAAAATCAAGGCATGTTATAAAAGTTTGGACTATTTTTGTAACTTGGAAATATTTGGCTCATGATAAAAACTGTTTTTCCAAAACAATATTTTTCCAACACATATTTTTCCAAATCTTCATCAGATACAAAAACAAGATATACTTTTAAAGTATAGTGTGTATGGATATGATCCACTACACAATCAAGATGAAATATCTATGTTTTTGGTATTAAGCATAAACTTGGTTTTGGTTGAAAGATATAAACATGAATATCAAAAACCAAATAGTATTTTGTCACAAAGAAAAATCTTTTCTAAACTAAAAAATCTTTTATGAAAATAATTCTATTAAGAGTGTGTGTGTATATGTACTTGAGCAATCCACCAACTACTCTATCCTTTACATTTTATCTAAAACAAAAATAAAATCTTATACCTAGACACAAGTCTTCGTCTTCTTGAAGTCTTCACTTGAAGGCTTCTCATCTTCTTGACTTGGTCCAAGCTTGATCCAAAAGCTCCTTGGATCACACCGTGCTAGCTCCAAATCTTGACATTTTATCCTTTGTTGAGCTATGCACCTACTAAGATCTTGATAATGAATCTGTCACTAATTAAACACAAGATCATTAGTAAACATAACTTCATGAGTTGATCATCATCAAAACTAGGTTGATAGGCCTTTGGGCCAACAATAACGTGTCACGCCACTCATTTTGGGCAGTTATAGACAGTGAAGGATTTTTCTGCATGCAATCCTAACAAGTCTGCACTACTGATCGCGACCATTACAACAAGATGACATGTGAAAAATTGTGTAGTTACGAAGATATCGTCTGCACCAATAACTCAGTCGTGTATAAGTGAGCCTCGTCTTCAACAAAGGGAGAACTTCTGGACCTTCAACTATTCCTAACTCTGAGACACCAAACACATTCATATAAATCCTGTAACCTAAGAATTATTGTGAAGCTTCTCCTACTCCCCATGGTTTTTTCAAATTAAAGGTTTTCACATAAAATCTTGTGTCTCCGTTTCTTTTTTCTGTGATTATGTTGCGCTTTACATACATTCTCATCCCTGTTCTCGCTTGTGATAAGGATCGACCGCCTAGTCACTTGTGGCGAAAACTCACCACCACACACTGGTATTTTTATTGAGAGCTGAGTCCCTACACTCGGATTTCTTTCCCACCAAACCTGTCCTAAAAAATCCTTTAAAAACCCATGGCCCCGAAAAAGTAGCCGACCACCGGCAATGGGACCACATCTAAAGGCAAAATCATCATCAACGCTGGGTATATCATCCCCTCGAGCAGCTGATTATTCATCGATTATGCATTATTACTTGTACTTCCCCATCTACTTTACAAATAAAACCTTGCTATTAACTAGTTTTTGTTATTATTGTGCGGGTTACACTGAATAAGGGTAAAATGGAGAAAATGATCTAAATAGACCAATCTATGGGAATCATTTAAAGATTTCTTGAAGCCCAAATTACTTCTAGAAGCCCACAATAGAAACCTATTTTGGAGCCTGAGTTGAAAGCCCAGTCTGCTGGTGCTATATGGCAAATAAAAATAAATTATAAATACAGGAAGCATCCCTTGTCAGCACA